>CACKRE030005261.1:0-13448 GCA_902602495.3 Ectocarpus sp. CCAP 1310/34
CCATGGGCGTTTTACACAAACTTCCAGTAGTGTGGCAGACAGCGACGACCACACTGCCACGCTAGATAGAGAGGGCAATGAGCTCTAGGGATGCGGAGACCAAGCATACGCCGGGGGCAGGTCGCGCGGGCGCTTCCCACTCGCTATGTCGCTGGCATTCGCGGCTGAATTTCTGGAGGTATGAAATGCTTTGGAGAGACCCGAGATATCGTGGCGCCAGGCCGGTAGTCAGAAGCAACGCAGCACAGGCGCTTTTCGATTTCCGGCCGGTGCGAGAGGTCCAACCCAGTAACTCCCGTAAAAATGTTTGCACAGAGGAAGAAACCTACAATAATGTGTCGTGAAAGTATTGCCTGGTTGAAAGGGTCCAAGCTTGGCTCAAACATTGGAACCACACCACGGAAACGAGACAGTCTTGAAACATGGACGAGACGAACACACTTGCCTCTGTCGCTTCCGTAAGCCTCGACAGGACGCGAAGTGCTAGTAAGTGACATCTCATTTTTTGACCACCCACCGGGCCGTAGGATGGAAGACGAGCCGAGCGCAGACGCCGAAAGATCGTGTGGACGAGGTCTCTAAGGTCTTCCTCCTGGCACGGGAGGCTCGCCGACGCTTCATCAGTTTGAGGGGGCTGAAGAAAACAACAGAGAACGCAGACAGACCTAAATACTCGACAGGTGTCGGCGACGCCGCATGGGCGGCAAGGGTACAAAGTTCAACCTGCTCTCTATGGTTGTTTCATGTACCGACTTCCCCACTACGCGCCAATGCGGGCATGTCGCTGTCACATCTTACAAACGAAAAAATGTAAGTGATCTCGTTCACAGCAGTCTAGCAATGAAGGTCGTCGTTCCCCCTTAGAGGTTACCACGCCATGCCATCGCGCTCCCGACTGTTGAATGAACGCTGTCGTTGTCGTTCAAGAGTCTGAGTGACCCTGGCGTGACTCTTTGTTCATCTCCTTCTTCGTCAACCCTCGCGAACAACGGAGGTGGCCGCCACGCATGCTGGGATCAGGGCGCGGCAGCGGACCGTATCTTACTGGTGACGACGCCCCGGGACGTGGACGTGCGCACCGCCAGGCATCACCATTCTCTGTCTCCTTTGCTGGAGCGAGAGATTTGGAGGACGAACCTCCCTCCCCGTCACCACTACCACCGGCGCCGTTCGGTACCCCCGTCTTTGCCCTTCTGATGGGCCCCAGAGAGGTTCTGACGCCATTGTCGATGCTGCTGCTCGTTGCCGCGGATGTTGGACTCCACCAACTTTTCGGTCAGCTTGGGTGGTCGTTTCCGTCTTGCGTCGCTGGCATGGTGGGGCTGTTTGCAGGTGTGGAGTTTTGGGACGCGACAAGGGGGGGCGTAGAGAGACGAAAATAGTGGAGTGAGGATATTCCGCGGATTTCAAGACACCGCCGGGTAACACGGGAGAAACTGCCGGATATCAGCTCGAACCGCCGGGTATCACACGCACCCTTGTCAGCAAACTCGATGCGATGGTCATGTACAGATATCACCCGTAAGGCTGCAGGATTCAAGGGACCTTTCCCTTTCTTGTTTTAAGATGGCAGTATGCTGCACGCGTCCACCCTTCTTGTCTTGCAATAGGATCCCGTGGCGGATTTGGGGGTTAGAACAACAAACTATGGTGTTTCACATCAAAACTAAGCGACTCGGAACGAAAGTCGGGCGCGCCCATACGGGTGCTGTCGAGAACCGGTCCAATGAACGAAGACTGTTTCGATGACTTTTCTGCAGGTTGCTCTTGTTGGGGCCATTTTGTCGCAACAGCAGCGCCAAAACTTTACGTATCACGTTCGACTGACATCAACACTCAAACAGGAGGGACGCCCGTTCCTTTTGACCTTGCCCTCGGCTCGTTGCATCCAACTATTTACTGTGGTCGAGGTTTTCTGTTTTGTGCAAAATTCGCTGTTGTATACCTCACGTTAACACCGTGACGTGCCGTTTCGATCCAGGGTTTGTTGATCTCGATTGCATAGCTCCTTCGTACGCCGAGAGGATGGTTCACGTGCTAGAAACAGAGTCTGCGGAGTTCTCGAGATGGCTACCCGTGGTCTTGGTCCCTTCTCTCGTCCCGTGGATTTGTTTCCCGCTGGCGAGCTTAACGGGGTCGTCAGCGTCTCTGGCCGAAGTGGTGGTGACGGCAGCAAAGGCTGCGACGAGACATTCGGCTGGGCAGGTTTCGAAAGACTACGCATATTCACGGTTTCTCGCGGGGGGTAGACCAACCGGGTCGAGACTCCGAGCAGTCACGAATGAAGGTTTTGATGACAGGCGCTGGGGGCTGGCTTACGCACTTTAGCTCCACCACTGTCGTGGTTGCCGACCTCTCCTGGCTATCGTCACCATCGTCGCCGTCATCATTGTCTACTTCTATCACCCTTGACGCTGCTGCTACCCCTGCGGTGTCGTCTACGTTACCCACGGAAAGCGTGAGACGACCAACACCTGGAGGGTTATTCGGCGCGCGGCTCGTTAGTGGCTGGGCATTGGGACGGTGGCGTCGCGAGCGGCATCGGCCACAATCATTGCGCTCTTCAATTCACTGGCGATGTTGTTGTTCTCCTCGGAGCCGTTTTCGTGGTCCGGCATCTTGCTGGTCATTTTCCTTGGTCCTGCCTTGGTCAGCGCAAATGCGTCCATGGGTCTGGCGACGCGATTCGGTTATTCGGCAGGGCACGTCGCTGTCTCGCCTAGTGGCGCGCTTGGTTTTCATCGTTTTACTATGCCGTGGAAGGCTGCGCTGCGTCCGCGGGCGACGAGCATGGCAGCTACCGTCGTCACGGGCGCCAGCATAGCTGCACTATCCACCGATTTCCTTGATGTGGGATGTGTACTTTCTCCTATATGGGTGAGCGACAGAGATGGGGTACATCACGACATGGCGGGGCACTTGAGGGTGAACAGTTTGCCCACGACTTCCGACAGTTAGCTAGCCACGCGCATACTTGACCGATGTATAGATTGTGTGTGATGGTGATAAATGTGTTTTGAGTGAACTGGGTTAGTGCTGGTTTTCGGAGGGCATGGGCACGTTACTCTCGCGTGGTAAAATAGGACGAGCGGTTGCGAGGGCAAGTAAGTGGGCAGCGGAAGGGGTACCTCGTCGCATGTTTGGGTTACCTGATCTTTTGTCATTGCTGATGGTTCTCAGTTTGAACTAGACGAACTGTTGGGACATAGTATTTCGTAACACGCGCTGGTCACCTCTCACTGCCCCCCCCCGGCAGCGATTGCTCCCTTTAACCTCGTCGAGACTTCACGGAACCCAACCGGCAACCCACCTGTCCTTGATGGGTGATACTGGAATCACACCAATGGTGCACATGTTCACAACCTTGCTCTCCTTGCATCCGCACTGACTCTAGGCCTGAGATTGGAGCCGGCAACGTCTGTACAGGTTTCTGGGGCCTGCAGTGGTCTCATTCGCTGCGCCGCCGTGTAGGTGAGAACCCATGCATCATCTCCCTTTCCCTGTTTTTTTCGTTGCTGTGCAACCAGTTGCGCACGAACGACGGCCTTCAGTGGGCTACCGCGTAGACTAGTCATGCAGGCTTTGAACATTTTCAGTTGGCGAATACGTGTCACCTCGGCCAATTCCAATGGGACTTAATACATCGATGCTCTCGTTTTCCACACTGTTGCCTTGGGCAACTTGCCATCCGTCGGTCAGTTGGCATGACTATGTTGTTGTACTCCAAGGTGAAGGCCGGGTGCAAAACAAGTTCGTCGCCCTCGTATGCATGAGGTATCCCGTTCTAGTATTCAGAACTCTGAGGTATTCTCAATAAGGTCTCAGCTTATGCATTCGCAACCCAATAACAAAGTATTGACTTGTGAGGGCAATCTAACCATGCGACTTGCCACGACGATGACGACCTGCCTATTGCCCCCTCCACCTGCTGTATATCATGCTTTGCCTTTTTTTTTTTGTTGCCTTCCGACAATTGCAGATGTACCTCAGAAAACTTTCACTTAATGTCTCATACTCTACATGAATATTAAACCAATACGAAGTACAACAACATATGTAGGACTTATTCCTACTGTCACTTACATCGTAGAAATATCTCCTCTTCAATTTGAAATAAAACCAATGACAATCCACATGGTATCCTACATGCTTTGCCTTTCCAAAGGATGCGTGGGTTCATTTTGGGTAACGCGAGACCGGTGCTGGCGGGTGCCATATTCTGCGCTGCGACGTCGCTCTTCGGTATCTCCCTGGTGTCCAGGAAGTCACCGTATCGCTAGTTTCTGCGGTAACTCCGCTTATCCATGGGCGGAAACCCTCAGCAAATCAACCCGCGATTGCGAAGCATCAGCACGAGCTGATCAATGATGTACGGCAGGCAATAGTGTTATGAGTTTCGATGAGGCTTGAAGGATGTACTCGTAGCAAAATCGTATACGCAGGGATTGTGTTTCGGGGGGGATTGGTTAATTGTCGATGTTTAAGGGGTTTCGCACGACATGATGGCATTGGTATGGGAGAATGGATTCTATGGTGTGGAATTCCGAGTCTGGGTTTCCCCACATTCGAATGTGCACATTGCGTGTCTTTGTTTCCAATCTTCTTTCTGTCTGTCACCAGCAACATCATCCACACAACGTTGATGCCATGACTGCCGGCAACGATAGGTGTATACATGATGTGTTACGGCCTCATCTCCCGCACGAAAGCTTCCACGCAGGCTTTCCCAGAGCCCCCCCAGTTTGTCCGATCGGAGCATCAACACCCATGTATTGCTGTGTAGTGGTCGCCCCACGCTCGCCAGCGAACCCGTGTCAGGTACGTCGAGGTTACTGCTCTTCACTCCTTACCGACACGAGGGAATTCGCTGTGCACACGGCCCAAACAATGCGAGTGCAGGCTATTCGGTGTTCCCAAGGCTTTCCAGGTGGCATTTCGGGCCGAGGCACCACCGTCACGAGTCTCCAAGGTTCGGAAGGCCCTGCGCGTTTTGTTCACAGGCCCCGACAGGGAAAATGCCTTTCCGTGGCGTCTGCGCTAGGCGTCTACAAGACTCCGGCGATCGCTGGCGTGCTGGTCTTGACAGGAGTACTCGGGACTTGCTTCGGCCCTTGGGTGCTGGATGCGCTAGGGTGAGTTAGTTCGACACCTCACCAACGGAGCTAGCTTCAGGAACCACTTGGAAGGGTGTAGTCGAAACTGATGGACAAAGGATTCGTTGGGGTACATACAACCGGTCGCCCCGGTGGTCTAGTGGGTAGCCTCGCAGCCTTCTAAGGGCCAGGTCATGGGTTCGAGCCCCGGCAGAGAGAGTTTTCTTTCTCACTGAATAAATCCTGGTCTAGGATGAAAGCGACGCGCTGCAGAGCTCGTTTGTTAGTAAACCATAATCGNGATCAGAATGCGGAGGTTAGCGGAGGAAATAGAGTTGGATTGGTTGTTGAATGAAATTGACCAGGAAACATGTCGCCATTTCTATAGCACCACATCGTCGTAGCAGACGAAGCCGACATTACAACACGAGGTCGAATAGGTGTAAAAGGTTTCACGAGGTAGCTGTGCTTCGCCGTAGTAGTAGACAGGCTTTCGTCCGGTGAAGGGATTCACCACTAGAGGAAGTAGGATGGTGGTAAGTTGTAAAAGCAGGAGTTTCTGAAATCACGTGCTATTCTTCGTCGTTCGGAATTACGGGCTGTTCTCTCGTACAAGGAGTGGTGCGGGCTGAACGAGTCAACGCTGCCTCTGCGGGTCGACAAGCCGTGATAGACCATAGATCTCTCGGGTAGGATTCCCCATACTCCCTCCATCCCTGATTATCTCGCTGTGCCCCCCTGCCCTCCCCCGTCTGGTCAGGGCAACGGACCCGGTGGTAAGCGCGCTAATTCAGGGAGGCACCTCGAGCGTGTTAGGCATAGAAGGGACATCAGAGCCACGTGAAGTACACCGAAAGAGACCTGCCAACTCCACCGCCGGGGTCCCCCCGTCCGCTGGCGACGTCTCAACCGTCGCAATGGTTCTCACCGGCGCTGCTGGCACGGTGATGGCAAACATGCCGTGGGATCGGTCGGCCTTGCTGTAGATAGCGTTGGGTTCGACGGTAGCGGGGGCGGAGATGCCCCTACCTCCGTGACTGGGCTACGCAAGGACCAAGATATGCTTACGTTCGTTGCAAGCGCGTTTTGGTTGTTGGAAATGCGGTGTACGTTCGAGGATATACACGTTGAAAGTCTCGTCTGACATGTTCGGACGCTGATGTTGTTGACCAACCGATGGCGTCCGCTCTGAGAAAATATACTTCAGGAGGAAGTCGAGGTGGACGGGTCGCTCTGGTTTCACATTCAATGAGAATCGGATTAGCGTACACGGCGTGTTTCACCGATGTTTGTTTTTCATGGGACTGTATCGGGGATAGGCCAACGTTACACTTGCGAAGCTCTCTTTGAGCCTTTCCCGGGGCAAGCGTATAAGTTTAAGGAACTTTCAACTTGTAGTGCTGCGTGATGAACACGGGACGAATGGTTTAACATGTGGCGAAAAATGATTCACGCATTTCTAACGCCAACCACTCTTGCTCAAGCCTAGTCTTCTCAGACTCCTTCTTCTCTTGGTAGAAATTCGTGACGATCTTCCACCCCTGCTGGGGACTCTCACATGCCATGATCAAGTTCTGGATCGGAGGGTATAGAATCTTGCTGATAATAATATTCCACAACTTCAACGACTTGTCCACCACATCAGTCCCGAAGATGCCCCTTAGCTCTGCTAGATCCACACCCCTCTTGCCAACCTTGACATCAGTGATCCCTAATACATCATATACACCCTCTTCCTGAAAATACGACACCATCTTACTGCGAAAAACATCAAACATAATATACAAATCCTGCTCTTTCTTCACACTTCCAAGCCAAGGGTCTATGTCAGAGCCGGGGTTGACACGAAACGTGCCTGTGTGGGCAAAGCCCTGATGTCCAGACATGGCCTCGGCTGTCGCCTTGACCGCTTGCGCCACGATGTTGGCGACGTTGGTGGGATTGTTGCATGATTGGGATCCCTGGCTGGAGGGTGAAGGCTGGTTGCCGGTGGGCGGTATGTCGGCTGGTGTGGGACGTAGCGACTGCTCGCCGATGGTAGGTGACTGCTGTTCTGCTGGCAGTGGGGCGATTTCTGCTCTCTCCTTCGCAAGTTGGGCGTCCACCCTTCGTTGAACTTCTTGTTGCAGCTCTTCTTTGCTGAGGGTGGAGAGGTCGATTTCGGAATCCTCCGAGGTAGGCATGATGTTTTTGTTGTGGGAGTCTACCGATTGCGCGTGAATGCACAACCCCCCGGTGTACTACGACCGCGCGCAGAATCTGAATCTGATTCGCACTAGTGTGAAAGGTAAACTACGCGGGGTGCAGCAAGCCCGTGTTGGGCGTCTGTTGGGGCAGTGGGTAGTCGGCCGTGTTAGGCCGAGAGAGAGAGGTAGAGATTGAGATTGCGTTGGCGTTGGAGAAAGCGTTGGAGAAGGAAACTTGATTGGAGAGAGACGGCGGTAGCGGTGGAGAGAGCGAAAGCAGTGCGCTAGATGCGCGAGCCTTCAACACCGCAACCAAGGCCAAAAGGGTCCCCGTATCTGCATCGGTGGTACCCATCAACATACGAAATTCTCAACACGTATCCCCGAGGATCCTCACGTCTAGAGACTGCTGCGAGTATATCTTACAGACATGCTTGCTGAACATGCTGAACACCTATTGACAAGGAAATTCGTTTTTCACGTGATCCGCTGGGAGTGTTTGGGGCTACTGTCAAAGTCACGGATGGATCGGAGAGACGTCGAGCTAATAGGAATAAACAAGTTGTGGTGGGTGGAAATCGTATTTATATTCATGTTATCGCATTCACGGCTACCGGCAGCTACACGTGCTCTCTTGGTGTCCATCTAACGATGTTCAGTCCATCACGGCGCCCACGGTTGGGGTAGATGGTATACAGCGGGTGACCATCGAGAAGTAGGTGCTCCTCACCGCTCGAGGCTTTCATTCTTGAGAAACTCAATTTTCGGCTAGCGGCATTGGCCACAAAATGACACTCCAGGCTTCCGCCGGTGATGCTCGCCAAAGCGTTCACGAGCCGTCATTTTCTCTAGTCGCTCTCCATCTCCTGCTGGCGTTCTTCTTTTGACTCAGACTTCGTGATCCTCTTGACATAACTCCAAGCACTATGAGCACAAGTATCTCCATCTCCTTCTGGCAGTCTTCTTTTGACTCAGACGTCGTGATCGTATTTGAAAAAACTCCAAGCACTATCAACACAAGACCCATCCGTCGCACACAAGCAATCGTGACTTCTTTGCATGTCTTAGGTTTCAATTTTCCGCATACATATACTGTAGTACTCGACACAAGCGCTCGACGTCTGTACTTGTTTAGAACTCTCCATGCTTGTCTTCCTCTCCCTAACATGCACCGTTCCTTGGACATCCGAACTCATTTCAACACCCGAGAGCGACTACAGAAATGCGATGAATCTGTTCCAAGGTCATGTTGGGTCGATGATTTCACAGCCCTGTTGTCTCGGCATCGATCGATGTGATTTCGAAACGAACACGACGCCACCCATGACGATGCCGCATAAATCCGTCGCGTAGAAGTCAAAGTTGTACCGCCAGCAGCACCATCACCGGCAAACACGTCGAACGCCAGGAGCAGCAATTGGTCACGTAAGTTGGGGAGGAGCGTCGGGCGGGACAACGCGGCGCGGGTAGAGGCCAGGAGAAGTTTGTGAGTTGAAAGTGAAGCCTCGGTATCATACTAACGAATCTGCTTTTGTTGCCGAGCTGGTCAGTGTCTTCACGCTATTCCTGTCACGGACACCATGCCATCAACGACGAGTCAAAGTGAGTTGGCCGGGAAAGGATGGCTGGCCGTACGTAGCTGAACCTTCAAACCCACTATATGTTTGCACTATGGTTCTTTAGGGTATTCAGTGCGACCGCCTTACACGGTCACTCCTTCTTGGCTACCACTACCGTTTCACTGCCCACCTGGTTGATGTCTCTCGTCGTTGTCGGCGTCATCTGTTCCTCATCTTCTTTCTTCATCTTCCAGTGCCCGATCGAATCGTCTTCGGTTTCCTTCGACTTTCGTGCTTCCTCCGCTGTTGCCTCTCTCTTGGCAAGCTAAGTATGAAGTACAACCCCGCAAACGGATTACCGTCCACCAATGGAAGGAAACGAATGATTAGAATCGAGAAAACCAAAGTTAACCGGGTAGGAGTGACCGCTGGCTTGCCGTGCTTTGTTTGCTACTAGTGTATCCGAGCACGTCGTTTCTCGTCACCATGAGGTTCGTGCGTCGCGATCTCGCTGCGTCCTGCTGCCAGTCACTTTCTAGTGGGGAGTGCACTGCCAACTTGGGTTGCGCAGAACTACGGTGGACCCGAAAATACAAACATAGAAACCGGCGGTATCTCGGAATTAGACAAGGTACAACGTATGGAAAATTTCTGAATGACTTTTGACATGAAACATCGGAAAAAGTCAAGCCTCACCCATATTTGGGCTTCACGCACAACGCAGAAGAGGCAGCCCAAGACACCGCAGACGATCGCCAAAATCACCGCAGTAGTGTTATCGTACGGTTCGCCTCCGTCACCAAATACAACATACAACCCCGGGACCAAAAAGCCTCCGATCAGCAGATCGGAAACTCCGTCGCGGTTCATGTCCACATTGGCGGCCCCTGTCCACCTGTAATATGGACCAAGTGCAGTATGTAGGCCGCCTTCGTCAGAACAATAGATCGGTGTGCACATGTCATGACCATGAGGCGACGCACCGCCCCTACGTGTACTGCAGTGCCACCTCCATCGGGCTACTAGGGCGTGGGTCACAATTTTCGCATTGTTTGCTTGAAGGTTCCCTCTGACTTTCCTGTGTCACTCACTGCATCGAGGATGTTTTTACCGGTAACGTTGACGAGAAGTCTGCGCGCCGAAGTCTTACGGCGGTGGATACTAGAAATATATTAGGAGATGGCTGGATCTCGGCTGAGCGGTCCAAGTGGAGGTAATATCGACACTCCACTCGTCAAGTTGCGATAAGAACGCGTAGAGCTTCCATTCGAAGTTAGGGTTGTTCAACGACACCGAACGAGGTCCTAATCTTTGGACCAACCACTCTATGCCGAGATCAGCTCTCAGTCAAGCGTGTGTTTGGGCAGGTGCACTACATGTACACACAAACATGACACCCAAATACGACATCCTGACCTAAGCCGCCCCCAAAACCGGCCTGAGTAAAACCATTCCTATGCACAACGCAGAAATACACGCATACCTTTCCCTATGATACCAACATAGTGTACATACCCGAAATGCCCTCCTGAGGTGGAGCCTGAAATGACAAACCCGTTCGATCCATCGAGTGCGGAAAGGTCGACGGACTCTCCCCAGGAAGAGATGTCCCCTTCTTCTTTCCACCCAAACACAATGTACGCAGACCCCGCTTGTTCCAGGTTGCCTGGGTCTGAGGTAGGAGCCCCGACCTTTGGAGTGGAAGTCCAGACAACACACCAGCAGAGAAAGCACACAATCGAAGCGTAGGGGCGCGGCTGGGGTAAGGGCTGAGAGCACAGGTGTGGGTGCCAGGGCTAGTCAAAAGCGTGGTCATGAACCAACCTTTCGGCCTCCGATTATCGGGTTGCTGGCAATGTTGTCTTGTGGGTGGAGTAGGGGGGGTTGAGGCCTGAGCTAGGAGCACCGCAACGTGCTGGTACCACGCTCGTCTCGGCTTGCTATTATGCAGAAACTGGTGGGAACGTATGGGGTCTCAAAAGCAAAAATACACTTAATTCTTGTTGTACGTCCGAAAAAAGGGGTGGTCAACGACGCGGGGAATATGGGGATACGTGTGTTTCAAGATATATTATACTTTTGATGGCCCAATACCCAGCATAATATTTTATTCATCTCGCGTGTACGGGTCACTCAAGGCAGCGCAACAACTGTCTCTCCTTACGCCCGAATCCCGCAAAGGGTGACAATGCAGGTGACGTACTGCCACGTCAAACGGTGTGAGATTGGGTGAAGGCACGATTCGGTCGGATCGAACGTGCGGACTGTGTTATCAGAGCGTAAACAAACAGTCGAGTGCGCGACGCGGGAGAGGTTTAGGACAAACAGAAGATCCGCTTGAGGTGGGTCCTTCTCTACCCGTGTTAGGGGTAACGATGTGCTCCATCATGCAAACCAAATATGTCACTCCCTAGGCTCCCGAATGATGTTAGTTCGGACGGCCACCCCCATCCCTTGAGATAGAGCGAGTTGAGAGCGCAACGAGAGGAGCAATATTCAGTACCATAGAGATTCTCGCATACGTGTCCGATATTGAAACAACAAACTATTCATTTTCATGACACCAGTAACACCGGCTGACGGTTGAGAATACTGATGTTGCCTGTTTCCGGGCTGCCTGCTTTCACCGGGTCAAGTCCCGCGCTGCGGCCTCGCTCACCCAAATATCTGGTACTCCGTCCCCGTTGAGGTCCCCCGCCGGGCCCACACCGATACCCGTGGCGTCTTCCGCTCGCAGCCCTGACAGCGAGGTAGCCGTCTGTCCATCAACGATGTCGGCGCTTCTGAGATCGTAAGCTGCGGCAAAGTCGCCCTCGGCCCTGCCGAACACCACGTACGCTGCGCCCGCTCGATATCTGCACCCCACGCCCGCCCGCGTGATCGCATTTCGTCCCCGCGGATAGAGGTTGAATTGGGACGGGAAGTAGCTGGGGATACTCACACCGATTTAGTCGCTGGCTAGGAAAGACCGGCACCTAGTATTGTATCTTATCCAGTTCGACGAAACGAACCCCGGGGTGCTGTCATCACATTCTAAACGCAATATTCGTCTTCCCAAGCGAGTGTGCCTAGACCTCTGAACCCATCGCAACGTATCTTCGGCGTTCCTTACTGGTACCCCAACCAGGTACTATGCACGACCTGCCCTGACGCGAGGTTGTGTATTCTATGTATAGCTCACGTTATGAAGCCCTGCAATTTAAGGTTCAGAAAAGAGCATCGGCTTCCCTCAGGCACCTCACACAGGTTCTAAAGCGGGCTTACCTCATGTCAGGCACGTCTCCGAAAGCTCCAACGATGATATCGTCGTAGCCGTCGCTGTTAATGTCCTACGGTGAATCGTGGAGGGTTTGTTCAAACAACGCGTGCGGTCAACGGAAATAAAAATGAGTCATGCGAACGACGGGCGGGGGAAGCCGGAGGGGGATCGACGTGATGGCCTGTTTTTCTTCCTCCATGGCGTCGCCAAGAAGAAAGGGCGTGGAAATACCACAGATATCGAACGAACGTTGCACACACAGTACGTGCTTGTCGCAGCCGTCGCTCTTGCCGTCTGACGGCGATACTCGCGGAGAGTGTTTTCGTGCTTTCACAAAGGGACACGGTGCGCTTTCGGTGTAAAACCCACGGGAGACGGGAGCGTCGCGTGTGGACGGATTTGAGTGAGTTGTTGTTGTTCTTTGCTGCTGTATCTGTACGTATCGACCGCAAGCACATGTTGCTTTATGATACCAGGTCTTCTTGCGCGCAATTCCTGCCGTTGGTCAATGCGTGCTCTGTCCAGTTGCAATCGGTCTCCATTCAAACAAAGTAAGGGCGGCATACATCAACTTTATCTACTATACTAGCGAAACAGCCTCACCCCGATTCCCGCAACGGAGCTGCCGGCGTAAGCGTCATCCGAAGGCCCAAGGATGCTGAAACCGACTGTCCCATCTAGATCGGTGTCAAGCATCACCGTGTCAGAATCGGCCAGGTTTTCCTATCGATCGGAACAGAGAACATGCATTTGTCACCGCGTAGTGTGTGGCTCAGCACGTGGACACTGGCGCCGTTATCGCTAAAACGTGCATCGTCCAATACACCGAACATCTCCCTGTAGATCTGGGTCACTGTGCGTGTAAACGTTGGCGGGGGAATGGTTCTATGCGTTCTTCGCCGGGTTCCGGCGAAGTTGCTCACCTTGAGAGATCTCCCGCCGCGTACATGCTTCCTACAAGTACTCAAACTGTATCTGGGGCGTCTCGTACAGAAACGACTACCAACCACCCTGAAACGGATTTATCCAAGCCCTCCAACAATGATTTGAAGTTTTGTTGTGGTCTTGGGCCTAGACGTGAAAGCTGTAGATCGATCTCCTACCCAACACGTGCTACGCGCCTACCCGGAGCCCGAAACACATTTTTTTCCCGCACCTGCCCGAATACGACATACGCCTCCCCGTCGAACTCCCCGATGGTTCCCCCTTCCGGTGCTCCGATGATGAAATCACTCAATCCATCGCCGTTCATGTCGAACCCCCCGGACACAGAGAACCCGGATTCGTCTGCGCCGGGGGCGGCGAACGCGTATGTCGACGAACATGGGAGAGAAGGGGGGGGGATCGGAAG
>CACKRE030005261.1:14056-25175 GCA_902602495.3 Ectocarpus sp. CCAP 1310/34
TGCCAAGCGACGAAAACCCAACCCCGATGGTAAAACACCGGGGGGGGCGGCTTAGTTTACAACGTCTTTGCCAAGCGACGAAAACCCAACCCCGATGGCAAACACCGGGGGGGGGAGAGAAGGGGGGGCGGGGGAATGGAAAGACTTCGTTCGCATGGACACCAAGAGGAATACTTGTACCTCTGACAACGGCTAGGCGTATGAGACGAGAACCATAATCCCAACAGCAACATCCCTCTACGTTTGTCTCCGTCTTCTTGGATGAGGATCCTACCTGTGCGACAAACTAAGTGGAAGAGAGGCGTTCATATGACGCCACACAATGTGGGGCTGCGACGCTTTAGTTCAGACTTAAAACTCGTTGTATTTCCACGCGCCTCAAATCTATCGGTTGGTAGTCGAGGTTAGGTTGTGTCCGTGCCGTAAAAACTCTATGTATTCTACCATGACATGGAAGTCGACCATTTCTGAGAAGTTGGCGAAATTCCACGGCTTCAAACGGCAAGACGTTGCACAGCTACTATCTCAAAGGTCTCTTTCTCGGAAGAACCAATCGAGCAAAGATCATGAAACCCGCAGATGATCACAAACTCGCCTGTCAAAGCCCCCTTAAACACCACCACGCCCTCGTTCCCTCCGGCCACGTCGTCCGATTCCGTCAGGTTCACTCTACCCGGCAGACCGGCACCACCAAACACCAGGTAGGTGTGCCCCTGAGACACCGCTCCGGCCGTCGGGCTACCGACAAGAATGTCGCCATAGCCGTCCCCGTTGACGTCTCCCGCCGAAGACAGCGGGTTCCCGGTGTACTGCAACGACAGTTGCCTGTCAAGCGTGTCGGAGAGCTGTGTTGTCGGAGAGGGTGGGTGGGTGGGTGCGGAAATCACGGCAAATACGGTGTCGTGTGGGTTGTTCGTGTCGGGATATGATTGGCCTATCGTTTCGTTTGAGAACGCCCCCCGCCATGCCAATGCCCCTCTTTCCCCAAGGGAAACCATCGGTGATCAGAATGGCCATGGGTTATCAGGCGGGGGGGGGTTGGTTTTGTTCTGTCCCCCCCTACCTTTGACAACGCCGCGGGGTGTTCTTTTCACGCAGAGAGATTTTCGCTTCCCACGGGGCGCTCTCAATAAGGTAGTACGGAACCCCGGGCCCGGCTTTGGCCGACGACCCCGACAGCATGGCGTGTGTGCTGTTTTAAATCTTGGCTCTCAAGCATGTCACAGAGTTGGTACGACATACGCTGTGAGCCGGGGGGCGGAACGAGAGCATGGCACCGCAAGAGCCGTTGAAGAAAGTGACAGTTTATGCGTTAGAGGAACATTTCATCGTCTTTTTAATCAAGAATATCCGGTCTCCATGTCACCGCCGTACAGATAATGCCTCTCGAGTACACGGCCGACTGAGGACCAGCGACCCGCATCAGAGGTGCATCTTACCAGCTTCGCGTAGAGCTCTATTTCTATCGACATCCCCGAGAGAGTGAAGCCGTCCACCCCGTCGAGCCCTCCACCATCCCCGGCGCCGAGATCGAGGAAAGAAGAGTCATACGCCGCGGATGTATTAGTGCCATACACGACGTGGGCCGCGCCTTCGCTCAAGTGAGAGCTTCCGTAGGCGCCCACCATGACATCCATCAGGGAATCTCCGTTGACGTCTCTGTCGAGGATATGGCAAATCAGAAGGAGCGACTTGTTGCGGCACATAGGGTATCATCAGGCCGAGGTTGCCATACCATTAGCAGGCATGTCTACATTTCCACGTTTGGTCATACGCTTGATCATGATTGTGCGGCACCCAAACAAGTGGCGTGAAGAGTGTCCACCTGTGTGGGGAGCATAAGAAGGAAGACGTGCGTGTCTCGTTGAACCGTAAGGTTTCGTCCAACAATACGTTTGTGTGTTGCCTCATACGACCGTTCGGCGTTCGTTCTGAGATCTTCCCGCGTGTCCCTTGCGTACCCTGCTGCAGCCACGGCGTACCCAATGCTGTGCGAAAACGTTCCTCCCTGCCTGCCTGTCATGACGAGACCGGCGCTGTCGCGATCTTCCAGAGCTGATACGTCAAAATCCTCGTCGATTCCCGAAGAATTCCCGTACACTACATACGCCCGACCTACCCCATCGCTGGCGCCTGGCGCTCCAATAACAATGTCTCCCACGCCGTCGCCGTTGAAATCTGTAGGAATGCGTCATGTTGGAGAACGTCACAGCATGCCTACGATTTGCCCATGACTTTGAGACGTGGGCATTCTCTGACGCATTCAGAATCGACATAGCGAGGAATGATTGGGCAGCTCTGTGCCGGGAAGAATGCCGCAGCAGTGTGCGACTAATCACCCGCCGGCGATCTATTGAACAACTCGCACAACAAAACCCTGTCCAGTGAATGTGAAGCACGGGTGCGTCTGCGTACAGTAGTACAGTAAACACCCACGTCATTCTATGGTCGAGGCTCAAGTTCTATAGTCTATACGGAGTAGTGTAGTGTAGGACACACCGTTGAGGTGTGTTTCTTAGTCTAGACTATTTCTCTTTCTTATCGCCAGAATCTGAACATTTGCTATTAATCGCGGGGGGTGCTTGCGACCACGCGCGAAGCAGACCTTCCTACTGGGCTAAGCGTGTGCCGTGGGAGTGTTCACCTGCACGAAACGGATCAATGTACGCTGTTCTTTTGGCGTTTGTTGGATGGAAGGTGTCAACTGTCGACTGTAGACGTCATCTATTTCAGAACACACAACAAGATTCTGTGTGGAGGGTTCGTTCGGACAGCAGGGAAGGAGCACACAGCAAACAGCGCAGTTAAGTAAGAGCCTTACCCCCGGCAAAATGCTACGCCACTGCATATGCAGTGCTTTCCACCTGTAGCTGTTGACAAGAAATTCAACCACCCAGCCGTAGTACTGCTGTACGTTGGTGTTACGATGCACACTTGACTCCGCCTTTACGTTCCCTTACCGCCTATGGAGGCGCATGAGTATCCCAGCCAATCCTCGTTGATCTCGCTAGCGTTGTAGATCCGAGGGGAGCTCGACGCATTCACATTTGATCGGAAGGTTCCGGCTGCGGCCGCCAGTGGACATAGCAGTGCCGACAAAAAGAAGCCTGCTTCGATGACACCGCGACGTGCCAAGCACACGACGAGAAAGGTCATTTCGACAGACCCGTTCTACAACAACATAGGACGCGGGCCTACAAACAATTGCCGCCCAGTATTGCAATATTTTGAAAGCCGATGTATGCATATTTTGCACATATGTCACGACATCGCACGACCTTCTTTGAACACAGTCGGTTGGCTAGACTAGTCGTCTTTTTGACGGAAAATAACCGCCAGCGCCTCGAAACGGCATCAACCACGGCAGGACACACGGTCTAGGATGAAAGCGACGCGCTGTAGCTCGTTTGTTAGTAAACCATAATCGACTTCGTAAGTCGCGAGGGAAGGGATTGCTGTACCCTTCTCGCGATAAAAATACCTCAGGCATGACCGCAGGAGGGGGTCCAACCCCCCCCTCCTATGTGACCCCGGTTGGGTCATCTAGCTAGTAGAAGTGGAGGATAGGGGCCAGAGGGGCAGACGACAGAGTCCAATGATGGGAGAAAAACAACAAAACAACATTGGACACCTCTTTCTCTGGAGCGGCACAAACGAGCTGCACAATACTACCATAACAGTGTTGTGCATCTACTCTTGTGAACGCTCAACATTTTGGCAGGCTTATTACTGCTGCTGGCTCTGCATCTCATTCATTCTGAGTTGGATCCTCCTGGACTGGGTCCAATGTGGGGCAGGGGGCTCAGAAACCATTGGTAGGGACAATGAATGCTGGCGGATCCGCCGCGGTGCTCCGCGGCCGTCGTGAGTGAGGGGTGGCAAGTTTCTAGACGTCGTTGCATCCGTTGAGCCCCGCATGGACTCGAAAGCTTTAGCTTTGCCCATCTTCTCGAAATTCGAAGAATCCACGGGACAGGCAAGAAGGAGGGAAGGGGAAAAGCAGGCAAAGAAGGGGGAAGGAGGGAAGGGCACATCGTCACTTCTTCCGCGCGGCCCTGGCCCATTTCCCCGAAACAAGGAATCACCAGGGCGAAAGAGAGGTGAGAGAGACGATTGTTATTTTTTACAGCAGCGCAACCTCAGTTTGCCGGCTTGTTTCCCGACAGTCTCGCGCCCCATGCGCGGGCCGTTCGGCGCGGTTGGCTTAAAGCGCGAGAGAGAGTAAACAAGAAGTGTGTCGGCAGAACCACACCTACACGTACATACATACACACGGCCGGAACGATGCTGCTGTCGTCTGTAGGGCCGTCCATCAGCGCAAACGCCCCTAAGGGCACACAAGAGAAGACAACCTTGGCGGGAAGCGAGCTGTTATGATTCTTGTTCAGCCGCTCTCCCAAAGGGATAGCGTGAGACCGATCGTGCGATAGCAAAAGCGAGAGGGTTAATATAGTTTTGTGATAGAGAAAAGCAGAGACTCTGGCGTTACAACACCATGGCGTTTGTGTGTCGTTCGCCGAATGCCCTTGTCTGCTCCGGGGTTTTGTTTGCATGCCGATGGTCTCTGCAGCATTATATCAAAATGTAGAATCATTACTTTGGCCGTTTTCAGGCCTAGCGGGTGAACCGGTGATGCACCCTGTTGACGTATGTACAGATGTACAGCCGTTCTCCACCTCACATCCACCCTCTCACCGGTGATGTCCTAAGTCTTGATCATAACGGAGCAGAGGTCAAGCACTTACGAGGCACCGGGAGGGGGTTGTGTTTCGACGAATGTGCAGACGGCCGATGAAAAATAACGAAGCTTGGAAGCCATGTGAATCTGGGAAGCCTCACGTGGTTGGTTGAGTTGTGGGAAGCGCACACCTCCACACCACCTTCGCTTGGTCATCACTCCCCCGCCCAAGAATGGATTTTTAGATAACACAAGCGATAAACTTTCATGCTAGACCTGTGGTTGCTTTCGGGAACCAGGGGAACACCGGTTGATGTCCTCTCCGTGTGTTATTTTTTAATGTTGGGGCGTTTCTGTCCAAGCAGCAGAGCCTACAGAGCTTTCTGTACTATGAACATGCGCTTCCCCGAACACGGTCACTCTCAGTTTTGAAGGCCGTTGGCGATGCTGAACGCCTGTTGTTCTCGTGCGCTATCTATCGCTGAACAACTTTGTTGTTGTTTTCTTCTGCTTGCTGTGGAGTTTGGTCGCTTGGTTGGCAAATACCATGTACGGCAGCGCGTTTTCGACTGAAATTTACTGACAAATAAATACCCCGATGCTTGCCGCACAGGTAGCTCGGTGGCTCAAGATACCACAACCCCCTGGGCGAAAGCTCGATTTCTCAACGACGAAGAGGATGCCACAATCGAAATTACAGTTTTTCGGGAGCTCTCGACGAGGCGGCCTTGACGCCACCGTTTTTGGCACAGCCACTCTTTCTGCTGTGGAGAAATTGGCCCGTGAAAGTCCGTCGATATCTGATCTCAACACGTTATGATACAGAGTTGACCTCGAGATTCGATGTATTGACGTCCTGTATTACGATATGCGCATGGTGTGAACGGAATCCCTCTTTCAGAATTAGCGTGAGGCAACTGGTAATGGCACCACGTGGAATCGTGTTCCACACCATTTTCTAATGGTCAAAAAAGGAGATGATGAATCCAACAGAGGACTCGGTCCCCAGCGAACAAATAATAAAACAAATCTTCCCCCCATTCACGCCTCCAGCCTGTTTCACAAATCACTCAGAGGCCGGCGCGCAAAGACGGAATAATTCACTTCGAACCCCAGTGCGATAACTCCGGGGCGTGCGATATTGAAAAAAAGAACCAGCGACCTTACTGGTGCAATGCACCTCGGTGCGATTCAGTACCTCCGGTCGTTGGGTACGCTATTTATTTACGTCAAAGGCATATTTTCTGCAGCGAACATTACTTTTGAAGATTGTGTTTTTTGTTGTGCGATTGTCATGAAGTGTTTTCTCGTGCATTTATTTTGCCTGATGTGCGGAATCGTGCCATAGTATAGGTTGGCGGAATTCCGCCGTCATTTCTCGTTTGTTGGTCTGGCAGCTACACCGCGCGTGATACTCCATGGGGAGTGCATTTTATACTCAAGACAATCCCTTGTTCGAGAGAAGACGCACCGTAGAGCTCGTTTGTTGTATGCTAGTCGGTGTGAATATCATCCACTCGCACAGCAGGCTACGACAGTTACCTGTACTATCCCCTTGCGCAGGAAAACCTAGCCTTTTACGTGCAAAACTCTTGACCAGTGTCTCCGCCCCACCCCCCCCTACCCCGCTACCATCAGCTTCCGGCGCAAAAAGCTACCGCAACATGGGGGCCCGGTGGCGATGCCGAGAGGGGGTGACCATTCGCGCAATAGCGGCCGGTATTCTGGCCCTGTGCTCTGCATCAATAGTCACCGGCACCGGCACCACCTCTGTCCGAGCGCGAGAGGATGCTTCTTTCCCGCCATGGAGAGGGGGACCCTCCGACGGGCATCGCCCACGAGAGTGGGGGAAGGGGGGGGACGTACAGGAGGAGCTGTTCGCAAAGCAGGCATTTTTGGGGCCGCAGGACGGGGAGGAACCGCGGCGAAGAAAGCACGCCCCGTGGGCAGGGGAGGAGGAGGAGGAGGAGGATGGGGCGAGATCGGACCGAGATGAAGCGGCGAGGGTAGAACCATGGCGGGGAGAAACGGCAGCAGCGAACAGACCACCCAACCGGGCGTGGGGCGAGGGAACGGGCAGGGAAGAAGAGTTCCGCGGGCAGCAACGGCAGCAACATCGGCAGCAGCAGCAGCAGCAACAGCAACAGCAGCAGCAGGAGGCGGAGGCGGAGGCGGAGGCGGAGGAAGCGGGCGGGAAAGGCCTTGCTGCTGCCGCCGCCGGCGTCGCGGCCGGCGTGCTGGCCGCGTTGGCGGCCGCCGCTGGGGCGGCCCTGTCGTGGGCCGCGCCCGCGGCTCTCGCCGAGCTGTCGGATCCCGCCGCCGCCCTGTCTTCATCCGCCGCCGGGGGGGGCGGGCTGTCGTGGGCCGACCTGGCCGCGAGTGCCGATGCCGGCAGGGGCGGAGTCGTTCGGCCGGAAAGTGCCCAGTGGGGGCTCAGGGGAGGGGGCTCAGGTGTCGCCGCCAGCGATGGTGGTGCGGCAGGGGGTGGCGAAGGAGATGGGGCGGGTGCCCTTGGCCGTGATGTGCACCGTGTCCTACAGGTGAGAGAAGTAATAAGTCATGGTAATTGGAGGGCGGGTGGTAAGTATGGCCGCTTGTCTGGCCGAACCCCGGACTTGGGCCGCCACGGTTGGAGGGTTGGGTGGTGCTTCGGATGGGCTTGTGTCGCCGAAGGGAAGTCGTGGCCTTCGGGTGGGTGATGCCGCGGTCACCTGGCGCCGTCAACCCTGGAAAGTCATCACATCCTTATGTATGCTCTACCACGGGTCGTGTTTTTTTCTTTTTTTCCGTTTTCCGTGGCGGAGCCCCGGGTGTCAAAGCCGCTCTCGGTTGTACATTTAGCAGCCGCCCCTCCCCTCCCCCCCTCTCCGGTGGTCAATGGTCTAGCCCCTAACCCATGCAAAACATGAGCGCCCCCACACACGGCCTCTGCAAAAATGCAATCGAGAGCATCCGTAATTTTTTATCGTTGTCCAAACACACGAAAGTTGCTACCGGACAAACGGAACACATGCCGAAACGATCTAAGAAAATCTAGATTCTCGGGCAGCTAAAAGCAGTCAAGATGGCAATAATGCGCCGGAGAACCGGGATGTTGACTCGACGGCAGCGTAGCGGGAGAATCAGTTCCAACCTGACCTCTCCAGGGGCATTCTCGTATGTTCCGAAGGTCTTGGCGCCTCCGTCGTTTGTTCGATAGTGTCATCAGCGGTGCATGCGCTTGTTTATTCGAAATTTACTCACAGCCGCCGAAAGACTACCCGTTCGAAGTAATAATGCAGTCGAGGAGGGGTGTGTGTTGGGAGTCTTGAGCCTCTGCAATGAGATTTTTTTGTACGGTCGAAAACGCGTCTTACCCCGCCCCCCAAACCGGGCCCAAAGCGACCCCCCGTGCATGAAGTGACGAGCATGGTAACCCCGATCCCCAAAGGCTGCGTTCCCCGCGTAAAAGTCAGACTAGGTCTCCTCCCACCCACGTTTCGTGCCACACACAACCGGGACCACCACCCGTTCGTACATGTCTCACGTGGTGTTTGTTGTGTGCTAATATCTCTCTGCGAAGGAGATGAGATTTTTTTGTACTCTTGACGCCTCTGACTCTTTCTGTCGTGTCCGCGGAGCAATAACGCCGTGCATTGCGTTGCGTTGCGTTGACTCTCGCGCGGCAGGAGGTCACACCTGCCCCCGTTAGTGCCGCGATCCCAGCCACCGAACCCCCCGTGATCGCGGTGCCGACCACGGAAGCCCCCGTGAGTCCGGCCCTATCTACCGATTCACCCGTTAGCGCGGTCCTGACCACCGAAGCCCCCGTGAGTCCGGCCCTATCTACGGATTCACCCATCAGCCCGGTCCTGACCACCGAAGCCCCCATCAGTCCAATCCTATCCACCGAGCCTCCCGCGAGTGCGACCACCGACGCCCCCGCAATCCCAGCCACTGATTCCCCCGTGAGTGATGCGGTCCCATCTACCGTTCCCCCCTCAATCTCAACCACCGATTCCCCCGCAATCTCAACCACTGATCCCCCCGCAATTTCAACCACCGAGCCCACCGTGGCAGCAGAGACGACACCAAATCCTATCGTAGAGGGATCGACGACGGCCCCATCGCAGATACCGTTGGCCACACTGGCGCAGGTGGTGTGGTGAAATGCTGACTTTTTTCGTTTTTTTCGAGTGGTAGCAGTTCCCGCGCGGGTCATCGATGAGATTCGAAAAATGGAAAACTATTATCACAGGAATCATTATTGGAACATAAAAGCTTGGTTTGTCAACTCTGTCTAGAGTGGAGTTGCCGGAGCGTTCGCAGGTGTGGAGAAAAGCGTGGCTGGGTGTGTTTGTTTTTTTACGAAAACGTTGTGTGGTATGTACCTGTTGGTGCACGGTAGTAGGCCAGCCTCTCGCCGCCCGTCGCCGAACAAACTCCCTACTACCGCGAAGCCCTTTACCTGGACTTCGTTTTCGTTTCCTTCGGTGCCCTCCGCTCGTGCAGGTGGAAGATGAAACGCCGGCCCCATCCACCACCGCCCTAACGCCGACCGTGCTGCCGACCCCCTCCGTCGAGGAGACGACCGTCGCGCCGAGCGCAGACGTCGAGGAAGCCACCCCGACGCCCACGTCTGAAGCCACCACCGACGGGTCGTCGTCGCCGGCCCCGAGCGCCTCCCCGGCCCCGACCGTCGAGGGCGCCACCCCGGCGCCAACCGTCGACGGTTCCACCGCCGCCGGGATCACGCTGCAGCCTGGGGAGACCCTCGCTCCTGGAGCAACCCTTGCGCCGGGGGAGACCCTAGCGCCGGGAGAGACCCTAGCGCC
This sequence comes from Ectocarpus sp. CCAP 1310/34, assembly GCA_902602495.3. Taxonomy (NCBI): domain Eukaryota; class Phaeophyceae; order Ectocarpales; family Ectocarpaceae; genus Ectocarpus; species Ectocarpus sp. CCAP 1310/34. Next base: position 23,549 of record CACKRE030005261.1, read on the forward strand.
GGGGGAGACCCTAGCGCCGGGGGAGACCCTAGCGCCGGGGGAGACCCTAGCGCCGGGGGAGACGCTAGCGCCGGGGGAGACGCTAGCGCCGGGAGCTACCTTTGCCCCCGTGGTGACCCTCGCGCCGGGGGAGACGCTGGCTCCCGGCGCCACGCGGGCGCCGTCGCTCGCGGCCGACGGGGCGACGCCGAGCCCGTCGGAGAGCTTGACCGCGCTCCCTGTGACGGCGTCGCCGACGGACGCGGCGTCGGAGGTGGAGGAGGCGCTGGACACGACAGGGGAGGTGGCTTCGACGACGGCGACGGTGGCGGTGGCGACGACGGCGGCGGCGGTGAGTCGAGACGGGGGGAGAGAGTGTTGGTGAAAAGGAGGGAGGGAGAGACGGAGGAAGAAGATGGGGAGTGAAGGAGATGGGGAAAAAATAAGGTGTTTTCTGCTACTGTAACGGAAGAGGGGAAAAGAGGTCGACCTTTGAAAGAGCTGAGCAGGGCATCTCGCGCACATAGGGGGTTTAAAACGGTGAAAAACGAACGACAGTTAATGCGGTGACTGTTTCCCTGGAGGAGTGGTGTGTGTGTGCACGACTGGTTCTGCGTGACGCGGGAGCTGTGACGGATACTGTACCACGCGCCGTCCGTCAGTGGCAGGAAGTGTAGATAGCGAAAACTCGTTCACGGTGTCTCGGTTTGAACTGCTGTGTAGTTTTGCTCGAGTGCCTCCAGCCAGATCCTCCGGAAGGGACGCTTTCCCGTGGGAACGCGCCCCTGGTTTGCGGGCATGACATTGCCCCTGCACTCATTGTTCGCGTAGGCCGTGGACTTCATCCGCCAGATATCCGGGCCTAGTCGCGTTTGGTGTTTCTCTCTCTTGTGGTCGTGTGGTCCCTGAGATGCCATTTTGATCGCCGTCCGATCTGTTCTTGCCCCACCTGGTGAACGAACCATGACATTGTTGTTCGCTGCTTGTGCTGCCCTACGCCTCAACGCCGACCGCTTTTCTTCTTTTTGCATCTTTTTTGCATCTTTTTTTTTTTGTCAAATTCCTGCTATCATCAATAGACTAAGCAACCCTTCCACTTGGCTGTGTGTGTGCGTAGGTATGTGGACTGCTTGTTCTGCCAGGCCACGGCGGCGGTTGTGGCCCGAGACTCATTTTTTCGCACTTTTTTTTTCTTGAGGTCCGGCGAGAAATGTCTTTCTCATGTTATCCTTCCTCTCTCTCTCGGCTGTGCGCGTGAACTGCTGCTTGCCCTGCCTCCAGGCCACGGTTGCCGCCACGACGGCCACGACGACGGTGGCGACCACAGCTGCCACGAGCACGGTAACGACCACCGTCTCCACCGTCGCCTCCGCGGCGGCGACCGGGGGCGGGACCGGGGGCACCTCCAGCGCTGTCACCACCACGGCCACCACCGCCACCACCGCCACCGGCGGCACCACCACCGGCGCGACCATGACGACCACCGGGGGCTTCGCGCCCGACGGGTCGTCCGCGGTGACGAACAACGCCGGCACTTCGGGGGCGAACAATACGAACACCTTGGGCCGGTATGGAACGGACCCGAGCTCGGTCTCTACGCGAAGCCCGGGGACCACGCTTGGTCTGGTAAGAGTCCTGGGGGGGGGGG
>CACKRE030005261.1:38762-53448 GCA_902602495.3 Ectocarpus sp. CCAP 1310/34
GGGGGGGGGGGGGGGTCAGCTTTGGGGGATATGGGTGGTTCGGTGGGAACGGCATTGATCCAGGCTCGTTCACGGTGTTTCTTTGTTGTTGGTCTTTGGCATGGAACCGTTGCTTATGTACAAATGACCTAAGAGAATAACCGGAAGTAGCGACGGAGACGATTCGCCGAATTTTGACAGAATCGCGCAAGCCCACCTGCTTTCCGGCGGTGGGCAGCAGTGTACCACCCTGAAGCTCCTTGGTATGGCGCACTGATGAACGGCGGAGGGGGCCGGGACGGGGAAATGGGGGGGGGANCCTGTGGTTTGGATGGCGTGATCGTGTCTGGAGCTCTTCGACTACCACGAAGTTATCGGCATTGTTTGCGTTGCCCTGTGGGTGTAGGCTCTTGGTGACATGTCCTTTTTGAGCTGCCTAATTGTTCTCAATCCTTGCTTCTTGTGTTGCGTGGCTCGAGGAAGGGGATGAACCACGGCACGAAGCCGCAGTATCGCTGCTGCTGGTTTGCGCGGTGGCCTTTCCTGACTCTGTTCCTTGTGACGAAAGAGGCAACGTGATGTTTGGAGCAGTGTTCTATGGGGGGAAGATTTGGTTGTTTCGTGTGTTGTGTGTGATCGACTCTTTAGGCTTCTGCTGTGTGTGCATCTGTATGGTAACTACTGTCTTTTGTTGTCGCGGTGGGTGTAGTTGCATGATTGGGTGGCGTTCAAGGAGACCCAAAGTTGTTGGGCTATCTAGATGATGCAACATCAGCGGTAAGAGTAGCTGTAGCTGTCCTGTAGCTGTCCTTGGTCTTGCGCACCAGGAGCTTCGGGGGGCGAGATGGCGAACCTCGATTTTTATGGTGGTTGGAGCAGTTGCAATCAGATTCGGGTGGTTCGGTTGCTTGCTTTCGTGTGCGCCTGCGGGGAACAACATTTAGAAGCGGTTCCTGGAATGATGGGATAGTACAAGAAACGTGGTGTCGATGTTTTGAATCTCGTGCGTGTTTTGTGTGTGTGTCAGAGTTTGGCGAGTGGTGGGTGTCCTAACGAGGCTACAAGAAAAAGTCTGTCCCTGAGACGTTTGGATCGTGCATGCGACTGATCCAATTACTATGCTGAGGCAAGCGTTTGTTTGTCAGCTGGACGCTCCAGCTGACGACGACCAAGATGACGTCGCCCTTGCTGTTCGCTTTATATTAAAGCAAGGGGCTGTGGCAGAAGATTGTAGGAGTGGCGTTTCAGAAGTGGCCAAGCACGGATCAAAGGGTGGAAAATCCACGTTTTTCCATAACGGCGGTGCGAATCATGTTCGCAATTTGTAGGCATGTTTTTGGTTTGGTATGTGGACAAGCACCTTTTTGTGGTCACATGGTGGGAGTTCGCTTTGTGGTTGCCAAAAGCAACACCAGCTGCGTCAACTCGTCTGTTTCCACCAACGCGCATCTCTGAACATGAGGGTGCTTGGAGTTAGTGCTTCGTTGTTGGGGACGGGGCGGTGGGCGTGAGGAAGGGGCGTAGTTTGGAGACGGGGGCTGTGCAGGGTGGCTCGCGCCGTGTAGTTGCAGTCATTTTGATACAGAAGTTGGCGAACGCTTTGTTGGGAGTGTGTCGTCCTTGCAAAGGTGCTCAGTCTTATGCGATGTGGCATGTCTTGTTGGAGTGTTGTCTGTAGGGTGGTTCTGGGTAGAGAGTAAACGGCGCTATAGTCGGACCGGAGCTGTTGTTAGGTTTCTTGGGTGATGGAGTGTGTGGTGCTGGTGGGAAATTGTTCTGTGGGCGCCTGTTGATGTTGCTGTGGTGACAGGTATCCTTGAAGACAATATTCATGCGAACACCCTTTTGAAGTTCAATTTGTAGAGAGAACCGGTTCTTGGCAGCGCTCCGAGAAACCGCGGGAACCCGGGAGACCACTGGTTTGTAGACGGATCTGCCCATGTGCCACTTGCTGGCATTAGCAGGCGTACCACATTTGTGGCACCACCCTGCTCTCTCTATTTCTTGGCCTCTCTATGTACCCCAAGTGTCAAAGGGAAAAACATCATTTTGTGATCCTTTCTGCACAGTCACCTACGGAAAGCATGAGTCGTTGTTGTTGAAGTCACCGGTAGCAGGACGCTGCTAGTTGTTTCTCGCAGGGGCACCTTGTTATTATGCCTTCAGGGTTGAGCTGTGGCTGAATATGCGCTTACTCTATTCCCGGTGAGCAATGAGATGATTGAGGACCTGCGTAAGACCACCTCCCAAACAGGTATGCTACAGTCCTTTTCCCCCAATCAACATCCAACACCATCGTGGCATCTGGTATGCCAATGTTTGCAGTTTGCAAACAACCTGTTGAACTTTCCGCGGCGATCTTCACTTTGTAGAGTATCTACGGCTCTCTCTCGCCAAAACTCGCCGTTGAATTTCTACAACACGACGTGGGCACCCATCGAACAATCCGGCACAGCAAAGGCACATCCTCGCGTTTGGGCGGAGATTGGTTGTGCATGCCCATCGGCACAATCAGTCCCTTTTTGTTCCCTGGCCGATTTGTTGGACTACAACGCCTGTCTCCACCCTGAGGTACTTGTAGCGCACCTGGGACGCAAAAACTCCGCACCTGTGCGGAGACGCGTTGGTTGGCGTGGCAATCCGCAAGCGCCATCCACCTAAAACGTTGATGACCTGCTCTGTTTCAAAGCCCAGAGTGCTTCGTCGACTACGCCCAGCAACACGTACGAAAGCAGAATGAACAACCCTCAACATATCGCGATGGTGTTTGATCCCAACCACAAGAGAAGCCTGTTTGCACACTTTCTCCAACTTTCTATTGTAAAACAAACCGTAGTCACACCATTCGCAAAAACATCGCAAGCATAGCAAGCCAAACTGACATCACGAGGACCAGCGGTGCCTCTTCTTTCCATTCTTCCGGCAGGCAGCGCCAAGCTGTACGTGCACGTCACGAGCACGCGCCGACTTTCCTTGAACGCCACAATCACACCGACTACATCAGCAGCGCCGATGGCATGCGACAGAACATGCCCGTGGCTTCAGCAAGTGGAAAAGGGTCGACCGTCGGCGTGCCGGGCACGAGACTTTCTCTGGGTTGCGATATTTCCACGAAAATATCGGAGGCGCACCGAGGTTGGTTAGTCCATCGAGCACTACTAGACTATGTACGTATCCCACGTCGATCGCTAGAGTAGCAGGCCCGCATGTACGGCTGCAGACCGTTCAAAAACGACGACGGCCAGAAACGACCGCGTAAACTATTAGCATCACGCGCGGGGGCTGCTTGTTCCTGCAGTCATGTACGTGCGTACATACGAAGTTCTTGTACCACCAGCGACAGTGTTTGTTGGGAGCTTGTTTTCTTGTGAGGTTTCGTTCCGCGGCGTCTTCGTCGATCAACTAGTATTCTGCCGCCGTGACGAACGATCGTGGACGACGCTGCCCCTGCCACGACGATCGGCCCTTAGCAAAAAAGTACATAGCACGCTTCGGACCCGCAAAGCCGACGCTACTTGTCGGCATAGATAGCTAGTACTTGCAACTGAGAGCTGCAAAGCGGTCTGGATCTTGCAGCGCTGGACGAAACAGTCCACAACGAACATCAGTAACGTTTGCCTACTCGAAATAAAACCCCGAACCACGACACCAGAACGTCACCAAATAATAAAGCAAGACTTTACGTCTCGCCTGTCATCGATGGAACGAGAACAAAGGTGAAGATATGGAGACCAAATGGGCAGTGTATTTGTCACAAAGCATGGACTTGCACCCACGGGAGATAAGCTCGACAACAAGGACCCCAGCACCTCTCGTACGCTTCTCTGCACCCAAACTGGCGATCGACTTAACAAAAGTAACCTATCTATGGAGCTCAACAACGTTACCGTCGCTTTTGCAAATAGAGCAGCAGCATAGCATTGATCGCATATTCCTTCGACATGCAGGATGAGAGAAACAGGAACGGACCACTCAGCACTGTTGTACCCCAAACCCCTAGAAAACGCAGCAAGTCACATAGCGAGTTTTCCCCTCGAACAGAAACATGTTATCTACCACGCCAATCTTGCCCAAAGTAGGCGCGCGTTCTTAAGGACCTGCTCTATCGATTGAGATTCGGGCTCTTGATTACCATTGGGGATACCTGTTGCCTACATGTTGCCTTGATGCATAGATAGGTTCTCATATGCTACTTTGCCCGGCGCGAGCACCGAGCCGCTGTCTTGCTGGCGGCGGAATCTGTAGCCAACCTCACCCGCCACGGCAAGCCATCTAGGCCGCACCCGCTCCTGCTGGACACACATTGTCAAACCGAAAGCAAATAAACGATTGGAGAGATGGAAGGTAACATAAGTCTAAAGCCTACACACCGAGGATAAGCCAGGGAGGGTAGGGGAGAGGTGGCGTTCCGTGCCCGGAGCACAACCGCTGAGGGGTAAAAGAAGCTGAGGGAAGCTGAGGGGACAACGAACGCCGTTCAGACTCACTAAGAACGAAGAAACCAGCAAAGCTGCTCTAGCAAGCCACGAGGCGTGGTGCAAATCCGTGTTGTGACTAAATTTTAGACTAGGTGTGTGTGCTTCTAGTTGAAATGCAATCTTCTGAGACGCTCGGTATGACCTCCGCTGAGAACAACTCGGTTTGATTCCGCGTAGGCCTTTGGCAGTGGAACACACGTCGTAAACCACTTTACGCCGAAGGGCGAGAGGGCGAGGGGTGCTATCGTCGACATTGCCATGGAACTGATTGGGCCATTGACTCGACGAACTTCAAGGTACGATGAGGATATGCACGCAAGGGCCGTAAAAATGCGCATGACCAGGTATTGCTGCAAAGCAGGGCTCCACTTGAACAAGAAAATCCTTATGGCACCGTCTCACCTCCGGCTTCAGTCATCACACGAACTCCAAGACCGTCCTGAACACGACCTCCACCTCAAGCCCAATCAGCCTGCCCATCGCAGCCCGAAACGCCGTCGCGCCCTCTTCGACGGGAGCGTCTGACGGTGGCCCCTCCACACCTCCGGTCTCCTTTGCGGTTGCTACTCGTTTTGCGTTGCTGCGGTTATCCGAGGGTTCATCATCTTTTCCACTGGAGGGTGCCTGGGATTATACGTTGGAGCACACGACGTTGACCCTGTCGTCCCCCGACGGCACCAGCTGCAGCCGCACCCTCTCGGGGAAAGCGCGACACATCACAAAGAAACCCCGACGAGACCACGCTCTATTCGCCCTTCCTTGGGCGCGTTCACCAGCAGAGTCCGAATGGCATCCTCTTCGCGGTGGTTACCAAATACCAACGTCCTCATCGTATCTGTGTTGAGTCCGATCACGTCCAACGGGGTTTGACCATTATGGTTGACAGCGGTTTCGTGGGCACCTGCCTGCAAGAGAACGTCTACTTTGACCCTGAAACTCTTCTCCGCGGCCAGGTGCAACGGTGTGTTTCCGTCGGACGCTCCCTTCGTGTTGACGTGGGCGCCGTGTCCCAACATGGCGATCAGCATGTGGTTCGACCATTTCTCGGCCGACTCGCGAAGTGGGTGTTCCCTCACGTCGGCACCGGCCGAGGCAAGCTCCTTCGCAGCACACACATTGTGAGCCTCGACTGCCACACTGAGCGAGGTTTCGCTGCCGTTCCGGATAGGGTCGACCTTGGCGCCGTGCCGAAGCAGAGCCAGCAGCGTGGGATTCAGCGGCAACGTGAAAAGCAGTGCTGACTCCCAGGCCGCCCTCAGCTTCGAGGTCCGCCCCGGCCTCAACGAGTGCATCGATCACGCCTAGTTGGCTTTGATTGGCGGCGTAGTGCAGAGCGGTGTAGCCCGTACACTCCGCCACCGAGCTCATGGTTGATGGTTGACGCTTGATAATTTCCTCGATCACGTCCACGTGTCCCCCAATCGCACCCAAATGCAACGCATTCTCCGTCATCCGTATACCACGCCAATCGTACTCGGGGGTCACGCCTCTGCTCCCAAGTACTCGTGTCCTCGTTGGCCCACCGGTCTGCGCAAGCCCCGGCATCCATCAGCATGCCTACTATCCCGGCCTGGCCTGCCTTTGCAGCGAGGTGAATTGGCGTGAAAACAAATCGCCGTACATCCAGTGGTCTTCTGGGCCAGCGTCAGCGCCAAGCTCCAGCAACAAGGACACAATTGCCTCATCGCCGATTCCCAAAGCAACTTGGAGGTGATGGTGCTCCGGTTCCTGGCGCAGGTGCTTGACGACGTCGTGTTGTCCAGCTTGTATGGCCTCATAGATTGGACCCCCGCCTTCCCCCGCCCGAAGCAGCTCTCCCGTCAGCTCTTTCTCGCCACGTGCTGCTGCGAGCTCGACAGGCACAGTCAACCACTCTCCCTACTGCTTCGCCGTGCACTGTCCTCGCATGAACTCGATCATGCGAGCACAAACATCCGGGTTCAGTGACGGGTTCCCCACCTCCTTGCTGTCGCCAGCATCATTCGCCATCCTGGAACCCAACCCGCCACACTCCAGCAGCAGCAGCAGCAGCAGCAGCAGCAGCAGCAGCAGCAGCGGCAGTAGTAGGTCAGCAATCACTCAAAAAATGGCGCCAAAGGAGTAAGTAGACAAGACCAGCTACACAGAGAGGCAAGCAGGACGCCCGAGAGGGGGTTAATTTCCGGGTTTCCAGACACCTAGTTGAGCATGTCTGGTTTTTAAAATATTTTTTGAATATCCGGGGACAGAATGAATAATCCCCGGCCTGAAGCCTTCGAGTCCAAGCAACCTCCGCGGGAAAGCTGCAGAACTGCGCCAATGCACAGCGTCAGACTCACATGGTAACTAGCTTGTCGCGGTGGTTTTTGGATGGGCACAACGTGGTTCGAGCATAGTTTTCGAATACGAAGCACTGCTGTACCAAAGCAGTGAACGCGCGAAACAGACGGGCTAATGCGGTCGCCGGTTAGGCGCGTGCGTCGGAGCAGCAGCCGCGGCCATGCGGGATGGACTTACGCTAGCGATGGCAAAGGCCAAGTGCTCTGGTACTGTCCTCCTTATGGCGGTAAGAACGACAGATGCGGGAGTAAGCCCCAGCTCATCAGGTATTGGGCGCAAAGTGGCAGCAAACCTCCCAAGGACGATCAGTTCACCTTCAGGACGGCTGATGCCCCCCTCCACTGGAAGAAGATCGAGGTCAACAGCGACGGAGAAGAGGAGGACGAGCAAGAAGGCCAACAGAGGAGCAGTTGTGGTGCCAGCGTTGGTAGCGGAGGGGATGAGAACTGCCGTGTCGAAGGAACCGGCGGATCCATCAGCTCGGTCGAAGGACTGAGTGGCTCATCGCCCGTCGGCAAAGTGAGTTGTCCGACCTTGTCGGCTTCGCGTCGGCGTCTATTTAGCCTATTACGTGAGGTCGCCGTACTGCTGTGGTAGCAGGGAGAGTGTGAGGCCCGAGCTTCTTGCTTGAATCCGAGAGCAGTCACCCTTCTTTCCGCTGCAGCAGTGCACCCGGTTCAGAGAGGGAAACGTTGGCATTGTTCGTTGGTACAGCAGTCAGCCCGTTGAAACTACACAGGTTGCGCAAGACATCACCCCACCCCCCCTCGACCGATTTCAAAGTTCGATTGCTCGGTAGGAAAGCGGTGCCGAAAATGGCGGTGGCATTTGAACCGTCTCGTCGAGAGTTTTCCGGAAAGCTATCATTGAGTTAGGCATACCTCTTCGTCGCGGAGTAATCGAGCTTAGAAAATTCGTCCACGCGGTGTGGCATCTTCCCAACCTGTGTACATGATGTATAGCGGCATGAAAGAGCAGCAGTACTGCTGTACATGCTGTACATGTTGTACAGCAGTCTGGGGGGGGCATCCGCCGCAACTGCTGTGGAACGTACTATCTGGACCAAGGACCACGGCCGATGACGAGGAGGCGTTCACACTGGGACGTTTTGTCGAGTGTGTGCGTGCATTTGGGGAATGGATACTGCTGTTGGATGTGGTTCGTTTGCGGGCAAGAACGAGATGGGCACACAACAGCAGTACAGGCCCGATTATGAAAATCCATCAGACCCAGCATGACTTCCCTGTTTTGGGGCGAAGGTCGAGCATTTCATGAAGTCTACAGCTGTAGGTTGCGCAACAAGCCGTACCTCCTGGATAAACAGAAACAGCGGCGGTGCCGAAAACGGCGGGAGGCGTTGGAACCGTCTCGTGGAAAGCTTTCGAACCCGCATCGTTTGATGTTGGCATCCTCGTCGTCGCGGAGTAATCGAGCCCTGAAGATCGATCCAGGGGGCATGAAATCTTATGCAACCTGCCGTATAGGACTTTCTGGGTAACTCTGCGCTGATGCTCGGCCCCTACTTCCTCTGTCTATTTCTCCGTGTTCCTCTGTACCTGTAGCGCTCACTTTGTCGCAGCACCTAGTGGTTAGATCAACGTGCTTGTTACCATTACACGCTTACAAAATGCGTACTTCCCTAGACCTTTATGGGAAAGATAATCCTCTTTGTTGCAACTTAACGAAGCGCAGCGAGAGTTGAAGCGCTTTCGCCTCATCTCTTGCTTTCACTGCAAGCAAAAGGCGCCAACGTGAGAGAAGTCTTCCCCCGGCCTGCTCTCGTCGTGCCCCCCTCTTGACCTTGCCGACGCAGCAGGCTCGTCGAGGAAGGTCGCAGGATCCAGGGACCCGGCATACGGGAATTCCAAGGGCAGGGGGGGGGGTCCCCGACGAGGACGTCTACTCCCCTTGGCCAGGCGCTGTCGCTGAGGAAGAAATGGAGGGTAAGGTTGTCAGCAAAGAGGAAGAGGACGATAGTGATCAAGATTCCAGCGAGGAAGAAGAGGATGATGATGATGGTGTCGAGCCCCTGCCGGTTGGCGACACGCAGGAAGACCAGCCTTCGGCCGCGCCGCGGGACGACGGCGGGGCGGGGCCCACCGTCCTGCTCGACGAGGACCGGGCTGAGCAGGAAAGCGACGGCGGCGGTAGTGGTGATGATGCCGGTGAGGTTGACCGCGGCACCGAATACGTCGGGGAGTGGATGGTTCAGTCAACATCGAACGACGACACGACCGGCACCGAAGAGACGGCGAGAAGGCGGGCGGACGAGGGGGAAGAGGAGGGAGGAGGGGGGAGTGAGAGCACCGGAGATCATGGGAGCGGGGCCGAGAAATCGCTACGGCTAGGTCCGTCGGGGCGGGCGGCGGCGGCCGCCGCGGATCCTGAGAGCGAGGAGGGAGAGGTTGGAGACCTGAACGAAGAAATGTGCGAGTTCGGCGTTGGGGATTACCAAGAGCATGCGGCAGGGGATTCATGCGAAAACGAGATAGGAGAGGAGGAGGAGGAGGAGGCGGAGGAGGGAAAGCGTCGGGTGTTCTCGCCGCCGAAGCCTCGGGTGACGCGAGGGCGTTCGAATGGCACGGCGAACTTGACGCTGCCCGCCGGGGTGCACGCCTGGAGCTTTCTTGTCGAGGAGAAGGGCTGGACACAACCTCCCCACGGGCAAGGCTTTAGGCTGAGCCCGCCCGGCGAGGAGACGAAGCCCAAAAGGGAGAGTGAGGTGAGACGTGCAGGCTCGGGCGTGTGGCACCCGGGGGGGGTGGGGGTTGCTGCTGCTGTTGCAGAGGGTCGGAAGGTGCAGTGCTGACTACTGTTGTCGCTGGCAAGATTTTGGCGCACAAGCGTACTGCTGTTAAGTAGATGTGGCGGTGTTGCTGTTGTTGCATTTGTCGTGTTTTTTTTGTGCGCTTGTTGTTGTTGTTGTTGTTGTTGTTGTTGTTGTTGCTGGTTTGGGAGAGCTTTGAGGTCTTCACCCCGGCTCGTGTCAACCTGGTCGGTGATGCACTCGACGTACTCTCTTACCACCGGTACAGCGCTCCCAATACACCGGCACATCGCCCCCGGCAGGCTTCGGCACTATTTCCGATGCGCGGCACCGTCGCGGACTTCGCCAACATTCCTCCTCGCTGTTTGTTCTCCCGCCCGCCGTTACGCGCAGCTCCCGCAGTACCTGGCCGCCCACCCAACGCTGTTGGCCGAGTACCACGAGTGGGCCTCCTCGAAGGAGGGAAAGAGCGCAGAGAGTGGGGAGGAGGAGGAGGAAGCAGGAGGCGAGGAGGAGGAGGAGGAAGGAGGAGGCGAGGAGGAGGAGGAAGAGAAAGAGGAAGAGGGAGGCGAGGAGGAGGAAGAGCAGGGGGAGGAGGAGGAGGAGGTGGAGGAGGAGGTGGANAGGAGGAGGACGAAGAGGAGGAGGACGAAGAGGAGGAGGAGGACGAAGAGGAAGAGGTGGAGGAAGAGGAGGAGGAGGAGGAGGAAGAGGAGAAAGGGCGGAACGGGCAGGGTAGAGAATCCCCCAGAGGGCCGGTGAGACGGAGGACGCGAGGAACTTCTAATTTGCCGGATCAGAAGCGCTTGTACGCGTTTATGGCGAAAAAAAAAGGGTGGAAATACGCAGGTCACGGCTGGTCTGTGGTCGGGCCCGAGAACGGTTGCGAGCCCTTGGAGGAAGCCGAGGTGGGTAGCGCATGCCGTCAGCGTTGGAGCTTTTTTTTTATACGGGTGATTTTGGACCCATTGGGCTTTCAACCGGTTGGTGTCGGCGAAGAAATGCCGTTGCCGAGGTAGCTGTTGTCGCGGTTGTCATTGAAATGTCGTTGCCGTTGTCGTCGTCGATGGTAGTTGTTGTCAGGCTTCTGACTCTGCGCTCCTACTACTTGTGTTGCTGTTGCTGCTTCTGCTGCGGCAGCCTTCGGGATTTGCAGCTAGGATTTGCAGCCGATGCCGCACATGTAGTGTGTCAGGGGCGCCGTGAAGGCTGTTGTTCATGCCCCTGAAAGATCTCACTTACACCTTTGGGCCATATACCCAGGTCAATCCCTTTTACAGCTTCGTACCAGGAACGCTCGCATGCTCTCCTGGACATGGCTCCACGTCGTGCTCATGCCCCCAACGCCACCTATGTTTCCCCCTGCCGCTCCGCGCCCGCAGCTTCCGCAGTACGTGGTCGACCGCCCAGAACTGTTGGCGGAGTACAATGAGTACTTGGCGGGCAAGGAGGCAGGCGACAGTTGCTCGCCGGTTGCGAGGAAACCTCGCGAAGGAGAACAGCGGGACGATGGAGACGAAGACGAGGAGGAGGAGGACAAGAACGAGGAGGACGACGACGAGGACGAGGACGAGGACGAGGACGAGGACGAGGAGGAGGGGGAAGGGGGGGAGGAGGGGGGGGAGGAGGGGGCGGGTACACCCGCAAGTCTAGGGCATGCCGGCGGAGCGGGGGTGACATCTTGCAAGGTACACAGCAGTACAGTGGAACTGGCGAGGGCTCTACTCTGTCTACGTTTGTTTTTCCGCACGTTATATAGGAACAGAAAGAAACGGGAGTCGATCCGCACTACGGCCAAAACGTTCGTGATGACGGCAACATAGGACCTACTTTCGATGGTATCCTTCCTCTTTGGGAAGTGCGCCGCTGCTTCTCCCTTCTCCGCACTGTTCCCCGCGCCAAAACTGTACGCCATCGGTTGGTTGGGGTTGATATTTTGGGTACGGCCGGTATGAGTTGGTGTATCGTTGTGCGCAACCCTTCCCCCCCGCCTCCGCCTGGACCAATGTTGGGTATTTAGCCGGCTTGACGAGGATTGCCGATGCCTGTAGCACGAGTCGGCGTTGCAAACGATGAGATTCCTGCCGAGAAGTTTCCGATAGTCTTGCCTACTGTACATTGCCGGTCAGCTTTGGCTCTTGTCCGGTACGGAGGGGTAAACAACTTTGCCCCTGATCGTAGATGGCAACGAACAACACACGCCACGCTTAGAAAATTGGCGGTCGGAGTGAGCAGCCTCCTCAAAATATTCCAAATGTAAAGAATTGGCCATAATTCACGACCCCCCCCGGTGTTTGCCATCGAGGTTGGGTTTTCGTCGCTTGGCAACGACGCTGTAAAACAAGCCAATTCACTTCGTGGACTCGGCAACCCGTTTTTTTTTTTAGCTCCGTTTTTTTTTTTGCGGTAACCATAATGGTGGTCGAGTAGACATGTTGTGCGTTGTCGAGAACCCTCACTCAGCGCAAGGAGGATGATCGCACCACGTTGTGTTGAAATGGTCACGCATCCTCGAGGCAGTTACACAGTGCTTACGACTGTCTCAGGAAGTGAAAGCACCAGAAAATAAATTTAGTCATACGCAGCTGTCATCCGTACGCAAGGAAGTAAGCACAAGATGCCGAANCCCCCCCCCCAGCTCTTGTCGTATTCTGCGGCCTCTCGTGCACGCCCGCACACCGCCCCATCTTTGACCCGCAACATCGTGCTTGCTTTCCCCAACCTGCACAGCCGGCGCGTACGACGAGAGGCCAGTTGAAGGGTGCAGCGGGCTTGCAAATACTCGACCAGCAAAGCTTGACCAATTTCTTAAGGGAAATTATGGGCTGGGAGTACGCACCATCAAGCTGGGACACCATGATCAAGCCAGACGAAGGAAAGCGCATGGGTGCGTTGGAGGTGAGCCGGCCCCGGAGGCCTCGTTGTAACCTTTTTCAGCGTCGTCGATCGAGCCACCGCCCATTCCAAATGAATAGGCGCCCGTGCGCGCGAGAGAACAAATGCCAACGATTTCTAGTCTGCGACCCCCCCCCCCCCCCCCCCCCCCCCCCNGACCCCCCCCCCCCTCCTGGCATGGGGGTTCCGCGTGGAGACTGTATGTGATACGGTAATCCATGAGACAAGTGGCGTTGTGGTGATTTTGGCTGCAGTAGTGTGGCTAGGACGTGCGTTTCGGAGCAGTGCTCAGGATAAGGTTACCATTTTTCTTCCGTTGATGATAACTCTGTGAATCACGTAGATGAACGTAGTCGCCGCAGAGGGGGCGTTCATGTGTTTCCACGCTTGGCCTCTCAGGGCGAAGGCCGCCGCCGCCGCCGCCGCCGCCGCCGCCGCCGGTAAGCACTGGTCGGCACGTGCTGCTGCACTCACGCAATGATCTTGGTTGGTTTGTCTTACTAATACGCACGCACGCACACACTCACGCACTCACTCACGCACGCACGCACCCACGCGCACACGTCCTTTTCGTCCGCCCCTCCTCAGCTTGAAGAGTATGTTCGCAGCCGGCCTCGCCTCTTGCAGCAGTTCACCGAGTGGGAGCGGTCCAAGGCAAGGAGGACAGCGCAACCTGCGGCCGCGGCGGTGAGAAGGCAATCCGCGCCGCTTTCCAAGCCAGAGGAGCGACCGGCGGCCGCGGTGGTGAGGAGACGGCAATCGGCACCGCCGGTGCCCGAGCGATCGACGGCAGGAGGGGCGAGGACAACCCGGAGCAAGTCGGCACCGCCCGATCCGGACATGCTGAGCGACATTGAAGCGTACAGGTTCCTCCGGGAGTTGGGCTGGGGGTACCAGGGTTACGGGCACTTGGTCGACCCCGAGGAGGGAGCTAAACCGGTGGAGAAGGAAAAGGTGACAACGATAGTATTCTGATTCCGCACGTATCGGCTTTGGATGAAGCGGCGCGACTATTTGGGTACTTTTTCTCGTTTTTTTTTCGCTTTGATTGTGATGCGTATCGAATCGCCCTGCCCGTCTGTCCGTGCCTCCCGCCATCGTTGCAGCAGCCTTCGCTTCTGCCTGTTTTTTTCTTTTCCCCTCGTGGGTGATGTCGACGATCGACGCTGGTTGCTCGGTTGGTAGATATACTACCTTTGCGGCTCCGCCGATGCTCGTTTTCAGTCTGCATGTCGTGACCGGGGGTGTCTTCGGTCTGCCCCGCCCTCCTATCTTCCCCGGTCTGGTAACGCATGGATACAAAGATTCAACACATCCGAAGTATTTGTGCGGCCCACTTTGGGACTTGGGGTCTACGGAACCAACACGCCTCCTTATCTGCGTGCCTGTAACACACTGCAAGCAGAGAGTTCGTAACGCTCTGTCGACTGTCGCACTCTAAATAGACCTAAAATACATGACGCCATCTGTATTTATTCCCACCATAGCTATCGTGGCGACGACGATTCCCCGTGCTCGTTACTCTCGAGCGGTCGATCCCGCTCTCCCTTGGCACATTTTCCGGAACGTCCTGCACAGCAGCACTGTAGCGTCCTCTACGGTACGGTTTAAGAGAGAGCCAGGAGAGGCCAAGAACACTCATCTGAGTTCCGGTTGTCTACAGGCGTGCCATCAAGTATATGAGTTCCTCATGGGCGGCACATGTCGCTTTATATTTTCTTCAAATCCGCAATATTTCTCTTGGCATACTCTTAGAACCGCTGCTGCAGACTGGACCCTCGCCAACACGAATCCCTCACCAAACATAATGCTCCGGGAACTTTCCATGTGTCGGTTTCGTCCTTGGGGTAAACAGCTAGCCGAGCATATCCTCGCCCACACGGCCCTGAAGCGTCAGTCCAAGCAGTGGAAAGCAGGGCTCGCCAACGAGGCAAACAGGTACAGGAAGGAGAGAGAGGCCGCGGAGAGAGAGCTGGCACGCGAGCGGAAGCGGCGGGCGGTGGCCAAACGTGCTGAAGCTCGGCTCAAGAAGGCCGCCGATGCCAGAGAGCGGCGGGAGAAGGAGAAGGCGAAGAAGCTCCTTCTTAAGAAGAGGAAGCTGAGCGGCGGCGGTCGTGGTGCTGGTGGTGGTGGTACCAAGGGCGGGGGGAAGAAGGGAGCGACGAAGGCTGGGCCGAGGAAGAAGAGCGCGGCGCCCTCGGATAAGTCTAAGTCTCATCCTGCATCCCAACACGAGGAGGAGGAGGAG
>CACKRE030005262.1:0-12594 GCA_902602495.3 Ectocarpus sp. CCAP 1310/34
GGGAGCCCGTGGTCTCAAAACCCGGTACATACGACGCCGCGGGGAAACAAAACAGAAATAGGGTACAGACCACTCGGAGAAAGAATACAAAATGATAGAAAGAAAGAACAGGTACCGCACCGACCGTTCGAGAAAGAAGTCCTCGGATTCGGGTGAGTCAGGTGTTTTTTACACTTCAGAGTACATGTGTTGTACCAGGTACCAAGGAGACTTGAATTGCATTTCTTCACGCAATACACATCATCGCACGAAGACCACCCACACTGTCTGCTATCTGCTGTGTGTGTTTTCGTCCTGTGGACTAAACTGCTGTGGATCAATCAGCAACGATTTGACATGGATTCGTTGGGTTACGCATGCATGGCGTCGGGCATGGTGAAAAAGAAGAGTAAGAACAGCCGCGGGCGGACAAAAAGAAGCTCGAAATTCGTTCCCGAAGAACCAACAACGGTTCCCAGACTCCAAACGAACCTGCGGAACGGCGATCGACACGACAGCAGTGCAAAAGTCTTCTGTTCAGCCCCCAGAAAATTCTGGGGAAGGATTACAAATCTGTCGTTCGACGAAGCTGCAACAAGCAACAAGCAGGTGTTGTAGTCTACTAGAAGAGGTTACGCCGCATCCGGCACTCGCCCTCTCCCACCTCCTCGCACAAACTATAGACAGCATCAAGAACAACAACACCACCAACACCAAAACCATGCACAGCAAGGCCACGGACAACAACCACAACAGCAACAGCAACGACATCAACATGACAGCGTGCGTGACGAACAAGGCCAGCTGCAAGCATACGGGAAAGTCGAACCCTCTGCTGTACAAGGCTGCAGCGAGGAACCTTCGCGAGTACCACGGTGTCCCCTCCATGACAGCGGGCGGCCTGGAGAAGACCATAGTCCTGCTCCAGCTCCGCCCCGGCCACCTGGTGGCGCAGGGACTTGCTCCAAAGCAGCTCCTCGAGGGAAAATCAGCAGCTGACGACGCTGACGCGGACAACACGGACGGCAGCAGCAGCAGCAGCAGCAGCAGCAGCAGCGGATCCGAAGTCGAGCCAGAGCAAGCGGACAACGACCCGGTCTTGGGCGACTCGAACAGCAACAGTAGCGACGGCAGCGACACCGAGCACGATAACATCGCCACCCAGGACAGCATCGGCATGGAGACCGGAGCCAGCAAGCACCCCATCCACGCGGTGTTTGTTGCCGCAGGTGTCCAGCTCCGGCCCCGCGAAACCAGGCCGTTGCTCCGTGCGCTCGGCGTAGGACCTCACCGCCACGGCCGCGGCCACCGCCACGGCAGGCGTCCTGCCTACGGCGATCGCCGCCGCTCGTCAAGCCCTACCCACGGACCGCCCCGCGGACCGTTCGAAGAATACGGTGGACTGCACCTCCACCACGGACCCGGCGAGAGCGAAGGAGAAGCAGAGATGGCGATGATGCATGCCGGGCCGCGTGGCCCTCCCAACGGAATGCATGCCCCCCCGCACCTCCGCGGACAAGCCAAGGGCGGCCCTGGTCTCCACGGCATGCCCATGCATGACCGCCAAATGCACTCCTTCCACGGAGGTCGCCGCTTCCACAGCGAGGGTGTACACAGCAGAGGGGGTGAGGGAGAGCGTGGTCCTCAAATGCACATGGGCCCAGGTCACCACGCCCACCCTCGTCGCCACCCGGAACACCACGGCATGCACCAGCTGGAGAGGGACGGGGACACTGCCGGTACGGACATGGACCATAGCCCCGTTCCTCACGGACCAGGACGGCACCACCACCGAAGCCCCGTCGGTCTACACCACCGACCGCACGGCCCGCCCCCCGGCCCGCCCGGCATGCGTGGCGGAATGCGGTGCGAGGACTTCGGTGACGACTTTCACCTCCGGCCGCATCAGCAGCACCAGCAGCACCGGCAGCAGCACGGAAGGATGGCGGCGGGCCGTGCTCGCGGTCACCCCTGTCACGAGCGCCGCGCTCCCTTGCAGATGATGCCGATGCAGGCCTACTGAAGAGGAGAACAAGGCACCGTGATGTACGGCTGGTTGAACGGTATGTGTTGCTGCTGGCCAGAGAGCTACGACGAGGCAGCAGCATCTGACCTGGAGTAGAAAGCAGTTCTTCGGCGGGAGAACGAGAGACGGTTGGGTTTGGCCTGATTTTGGCGTGCTTTGAATTTGTTTGTTTATTTGCAATTGGGCAGAAGCCTCCCTCGGGAAAACTGATACGAGGGACAAAGGGCGTGCACCTTATGGTATACACCTGTGCGTGGTACGGTACGTTCTAGAAGGCCTCTGCGCTCATGCAGCCGTAGTGTATACGTTGTGTGTGTTTGAAGAGTCTTGCATTGTGTTGGTACGCCACCAGATGTTAGTGGAGATTTCTGCCTGCTGACGTACGGCTGTGCTCCGTGTTGTTTGCTGTACGATGGCAACTAGTTGTGTTGTCGTCGCAGGTAGCAGACGTAAACAGTCTCTGCTGGCAATCATACGCTGAATTCCTTTTGGTTTGAGCGTCTCTTGATCAGTAATGCACCGAGGAGGAGCGGGGTACCCGCCCCCGCGGCGAAATACTGCGGTGTTTGTGTGTTGCAGTCCCATACCTACGGAGAGAGGTTGTAACGGGGTGAGTCGCGTGGCCAAGAGTGACGAAACGGATGTTTTCTTCTGTTTTTTTGTGTAAGCGGTATTGCTGGTGTCTGGAGATGTATTGAGTGACGATAGACACCCTGCAACCAGTCATTCGTCGTTTCCTGTTGACGTTCCGCCTTTTGTTCGAAGCGCGTGTGTTTTGTATGTCGCCGAAGCTGCTTCTCAATGGAAGCACAGAAGCGTTGGTAACACTTGTGTTAGCGTTAAGGCGTACGTGCGTGTCGTTGTCTTCAGTCCTGCCTGCGTTGTGAAGCTGCAGCTGACAGCCCCGAGTCTGTGTCTTTGTGGTACCGTGTGTTGTAAGGAGGATAATTTGTCTGGCACGTGTTGAGCGGACAAGTGTTGCAGGCTGCAGATAGGCATGCAGTGCACGTGTTGTGGAGTGCTGCTGATGGCGATGCATCGACAAGAACAAAGAAACAACTGGCTTCGACATCGGAGCCCACGAAAAACAAAAAAAACACACCCGGTGGGTTCTTCCCACCACCCTCTTGAAAAAGAAAATGCCATGATTCCGACACGGAACTGCCTTTTACGTTCGTTCGTTGTTTTCGTATCGTGCTGATCGACGCCAGACCACCGGTGTCGCAATCGAGGCAGATCGAGCTGTCTGATGACTGCTCTCTGCTCTAGCGTACACGATTGTGTGTGAAGTGTACTTCAATTGACTGTTGGAAAAATTCCGATATATTATTTGTGGGCTAGTTGAATTGATTGGCTCATCATACACTGTCTACGAGTAGAACGTGGTGTGGTATGAAATATGTATTTGCTCTCTTGGTACGATGTCACGTAGTACCCGGTCTACATCTGCGCGTCGTGTGTACGGTTGACGTGTTCGTATGTCCGAGAGAACATGAAAATACTTGAATCACTACTGCCGTGCGTGGTGGAATTCGTGCGACGCGTTGACAGGTCAGCTTCAAAACTCGTTTGACCCGCCCCCACGCACACCACACGAGTGATTGCTCTAATGGTTCGTGCTTTGTCTTCTGCCTCCCTGTAGTGATCGCCGACGACACTCAATACCAGGGACACAACTCAGGCGGACCTACCGGAAACATGCCCCACCTACACAACTCGCAGACCGTTGTCGAAATGAATGGCTGTTGACCCAACTCCCGAGATGCTGACACACAAGTTTCGGGTTGTTACATGTAGCGATATTACCTCGCCCTCGCGGGTTGGTAGGCGGTTCAACCCCATCAGTTGACCCAGAAAGCTGCGGTACTACTACGTAGGTTGTTGACACACACCGCGTGCATTGCAATTCATGAGCCTCTACCGCATCCAACAACACGACATGTACGTATGTATCCCATTCGACAGGGCGCAGTCTGGCTCTTGCCACATCCACTCCACAGTGGGTCAAGGGTGCCGCGCGAAAAATCTGCAATCAATCGAGATTCCTCTCTCAAGCACACCTACGCCGCAGATCACGATCGGTTCAGGATGCGGCTATCCNGAAAAATCTGCAATCAATCGAGATTCCTCTCTCAAGCACACCTACGCCGCAGGTCACGATTGGTTCAGGATGCGGCTATTCATCAAGGCACATCAACGAACGACGTCCAACCTCTTGCATTGATGGGTGATTTTCAATAATTGTTCGCCATCACATGACGCACGCTCTCTGTTCTTTGTCACCTTCTACGCATATTTATTTCCGTTTTATCCTCTGTCGCGAAGAATAAGCATGTACCGTATGTTTTCAGACACGAAAGTCGCACCTTAAAACACACGTGTGCACACCCGCAGTCCCCCCACAACATTTGCTGTTGACGATCTATCTATCCATGCGCTCGGCCCGCATCACCTCGGTCATGAGCTATTCCCCGTAAGACGACTTTTTTTTCGGGTTAGGAGTGGACGTCATCTATTATGTACGGGGGCTTTCAGCTTCTGTTCCCGCTTTTCTGAAACCACTAAATACAATTGAGGCAACCATCTTATGCAATCCACTCAAGGCGCTTATCTCGTACCTACCGCTGCTAGCTACAGGACATGTCGGTAGGTAAGCAGGACCAGCCATCCATTGCTGTCCAAAACAACTCATGATAATGAAATTTCGGAGTCACTCAGCGGTAGGAAGAAGAGGAAGGTTGACTGGACTAGTACGACAAACGTTAGGTCGCATCACAACGTCTGTCTCCAAACGCCACAGATACACTTCGATACAAAAACACACCCTCGGCGACCTCAAGAAAACAAATATCCCGGACAGATGTAGCAACGGCCTTGGGCTCTTGTCATTGCTCAACTAAATAGCGCTGGTGGATCGCCCTCTTCTGTCCCCGCACAGGAGGGGTGGACGCATGGTAGCCCCACACACTGAGCCCCCTTCCCTGCAGCTTTCACGCCGTCGTCATCCGCTATTCCTGGTATGCTGTACGCCACACACCGGTGTGTCAGTCACACGCATCGCCATTCGCCTTTGGTCGGACGGCGACATTCATGTCGCTGCTCCTGCTGTCGCTGCCGCTGCTGTTGTTGATAGTTCGTGCTCCGCCGAACCTCCGTCACCCTCTGCACCACCCGACGTCCCGGCAGTGAACGCCGCCGCTGTTGTTGCCGATGGGGGTAGTGCCTCCACGCCGCCGCCCTTCGAAGATGTGGTCTTGCTTGGGCCACGACGGGCAATGTCATCACCGGGATCAGGAGCTTCGCGTGGGCGGCGTCGGTACCGTGGGTGGTTGTCGAGCGGGGCGGGGAGGCGAGAATTCTCGCGCCCTTTGCCGTACTCGAGGGACAGCACGCGGAGAACAATACGTAGGGCGGAAGGGCCCATGGTAGAGACCTTGAGCGTGACCTGTGGCGATGGGTTGAGAGGGAACGCCCTAGGGCGTGCTCACGGGGGGGGGGGGGGGGGGGTNACGCCTGCGACAACCAGGTACCTCAGCCTGCCCCATTTTCTGCGAAAGCCGCTGCTGCTGCTGCCGTCGTGGGAAAATGACATTGGAGGGGTGGCATACTGTATGGGAGGCGAACAGCAGCGAAGGAGGGCACCAGCGGGAGCCGGGGGGGGGGGGGTGGGGGGGGGGGGGGGGGGGGGGGGGGGGGGAGGTTACGCTTGCAAAGAGGCCGGGCTGACAAGGAGCGAAATAATTGTGGGGGCTATAAAGCATTTGTGCAGGGCACAGGGCCAGAGGCTGTTTTTTATGCAGCTCACAGATTATGGAAGATTCTTGTCAGCCGGTACTCGCGGTCGATGCTCAGTAACAATGAGAGACAGCTCACAATAGGCACACACAGTAGAAGAATTAAAACTGTGGGGACCGAACCATTTGGCCCGACATCCTCTTGCTGCCTTGCTCTCACCAGGGTCCTAAGCAGCTCGTAGGCGTCCTTTTCGGCTTCCGAGGGGGATCCGGCGCTGCCCTTGATCTCCTTGGCCTTGTTGGCGTCAATGACTCTACACAGGAGTGATAGGAACGCAACACGTAGGGCGTGTTTATGCAGTCAACACTAGAAAGCACCAGCGTACATTTTTGCTAGGCATCACAGGTAGGGTTTGGTTTATTCACTCCGCACATTCAGAAATGAGCGCTCAGCAGAACGTGCGTCTCGCCTTGGTGTTCCACACAGAGTTTGCGCCTATGGTAAACACAACCAACACAACACAACCATGCCAGACAGTAATAGGGAAATTGTATTGTTATAAACCACAGCGAGAAACTCTCACTGCGTCCGCAGGACCCGCGCTTCCTCCACGATCTCCCAAGGTAGACCGCACACCTCCGCAGTGCGGATGCCGTATCCGTCGCCGGGGTCACCCCGCTCGTCCAAAGCCTGGTGAAGAAACGGCACCGCGCCGGTCTGCCCGCCCGCCCCGTCCGGTTGCCCCCGCCGCCGCCGCTGCCGGTGCAAGGGCTGTCTGCGTGTGAAATTCGCATTCCGTTTTGTCGTCGATGTTTTTGTTATCCGTGTTGCGTGCTTTGGAGTTTTTGTCGGTGGCAGATTGCACGGGAAAGCGAAGTGGGCGTCGGGGGGAGGGAGGGGCAGGGGCGGGTGTCAGCGGGATGGGCGTGTGTGCAAAACATTTTTGGCGGTTACTCGCCAGCACCATGCAGGTAAAGACTGCAACCGCGATGGATACCGTCGAGTACCGGCGCTGGGAAAGTCAGAGAAAGTTGTCTACACTACTACAGATACATGTTGATATGTCTCTGTAAATAGTGTTTGGCATTCCGGCACCGAATTGATTGATCGATCGATCAATGGAAGGGGGAAGGAAGGGCCGCTGCGACGTCCACAAAATTGTTTGCATCAATCGGTGGGTGCGCGGGTGTCGTGATAACGGAAATTAAATAAATGAAGGTGAATCCACCAGTCAGTTCGCTTCAGGAATACCTCATGCAGATGTCAACATGTATGTGTAGGTTTTTATGCGCATATGCATATCATTTTGCCGTCATTCGGCGCCATTATCGCGGGTGGTTGTAGATGGTGTGCTTACATAAATAGCTTCTACTCGCACGGGGAGTGTAATCTAAGACTCTTAAAATCTCGTATGCGTATGACACGTAACCTTTTGCTCTATCTACAACATGGACAGGTTGAGCAGCCATAACTGGCCCAGAGCGCTCATGAAACCGAGATTGACGCAGCAGGTGTGGCCATTGTTGAAATTTTGAAGGTGGCTTGCAGGAACTATAGTAGGTACAGCAGTTACCGAGGAGACCTCCGAAAAATCTTTGGTGTTTTCTTTCTTTGCTCCCGGCTCAAGCGGCTGCGCCAAACTGAACGACCACCGGCGGGCGTGGTCGTTCGGCAGCGCGCACACACAGCAGCCAACAGCATGTCCCAAGCGTTGAGAATGACATCCCTTGTCATCACGCCGCCAAATGGTACGACCTTTGTGCAGCCCTCCTGCGTGAACAAATGCATCATGCGTACAGCACCGTCCTGTATGTCTACCCCCAGTGATGATCTCTCGGGCGTTCTCATGATGATTTTCAATTTCCCACCACACACCGCGGCCGCTTCCACGCTCTTCTTCCACGAATACGAAAAGAATTGCTTACAGCAAAAGCTCTATAGATGATCGTCAGGCCGCCATTGCCGACATCTGCTCTGACATGCAGGTTTCGGGAGAGAGCCGCGGGGCGTGTATTATTATTATTTTTACCGAACGCGTGCCGTCGTGCCGTCGGACCGAGCTGCCACAGGCCAACTCCTCCTTCCTGTCGTGTTTCAGCCAATCAGATTTGAGAACTTTCATGTGCGGGGGGAACTTGAACAGCTTGAAGTGGGAGATACACGTCATTTCTCCCAACCCCTTAGTTAGCGTCGCCGGCAGCAGCACCTTGGAGGACCAGCCGAGCAGCTTCGCCCCTCGCCCTGGGGATCACCACCAGGTTGGGTCTTGTACTCTAGTCGGTGCTGGTCAAGAGCTACTTCGTGCTGTCGGAAGTGCAGCGAGCTATCTTCTCCACGTGCTCCACACACTTTTTTTTTTCAGGGGTTGCTGCCAAGGCGGGGGGGGAGGAGTCTCCGCCGAGGAGTCTCTCACTGCTGCAAGGCAACCTCGCTGTGGGCTGGTGACCCCTGTGGTCTGGCTGAGACACTGCTGTTACACAGCGGTAGACGTGGTAGGAGCCAACATGGACGAGGGTGGTGGCGCTGGTAGCGGCGGTGGAGGGCAGCAGCCAGCGAGCGGTGCAGGAGGATGGGGGGGAGGCGGGGATGCCCCGCTCCCGCCGATTTTCGGCAATGCCAACGCCGAACCAGGCCACGAATTCAAGGTGTGGTGGGTTACGAGCTGTTACCATTCGAGATATTGCTCTGTGGTTTACCGAAACAGACCGTCCTGGTGCATGGGTAGTGAGAGAGGGATTGTGGGGGGAGGTTTGGGACAGCTGCGATTGTCATGTAGGACGGATGTCAAAGTACCCTCTTGCTTTTTCGAATCCTGCAGCAGCCAGCAGCACCGCAAAGCGGTTGCCTTTGCCTTTGTTGGTAGATACCATGGAGGGTTCGGCTCTCAGTCGAGTTGTCTCTTTCCAGACCCCTAGGGTGAAGTGGTGCCTATAGGAAGCTCCAGAGTCGAGGTTTTTGACCATGGTTATTTGGAAACAATTTTGCCAGATGCTTGCACCCTGTGTTGTGCTTGCCCATGAACCAAGAATGGAAGGTTGCTTCCGGTGCCTACAGCATTAAGCCAACAGCAGCAGTTGTTCACGTACAAGGGAAAGGCAAGGTAGCCACCCAGGTAGCAGGGATACCACAGCATTAATCGAATGTGGTACCTCCTGCAGGTTACCCATTTCTGTCTCGAGCTACTGCTGGATGAGTTGGTGCAGGTGTCTGTTCGAAGTTGCTTTTTACCCAACACAGCATGCACACCGGTCGCTGCGGCGCCTTTCTTTTTTGCCTGTTTTTTCCAAACCGTATGATATCGTATGCATAGCAACAGTAACGGCAGCAGTCCCACCCTCCGCACACCCTCCCCTCTCGCTGGGGCTTTGTTCGTGCCAATCTGCGGCGCTCTGCTCCACACACAAGAGCAGAAATGTGTCTACGTTTTCGTCGTTGCCGACGGCTATATCTTCATACCCCATGTACGTATAGCTCGGATGGAATCTGCAAGATACATCCACTACTTCCACCTCGATCAGATCCTTCGCTTGCGACAGGGTGGTGAAAACAAGTGACGGCGCGCGTTGCGACCACACCTGCCTGCCGCCGCTTCCTTACTAGGTAGCGCCGCAAAGCACTGGAGCACTGGAGGTTAAAATTCGGCGTGGCCTTCTCCGGTTCTTGTGTGATTTCTTTGGACCATTTTCACACGTGTGGGACAACGAAATGTACAATTTACTGCCGCCGGCCTCTTTTTCTTTGATGTCCGGCTTTGCACAGACAACAAAATGCTGGACGAGGCACTCTCTGTAATGATCCACCCAAGGCACCTCTCGTCCTGCCGGCAGATTGTACCAGCGTGCGATCTAACGCAAGAGTTGCACCTTCCCAAAGTGGGAACGGCAGAAGGGGGGTAAGGCAGTACAGCAGAAGTGTAGTTTGCCAAATAACCGCTAAGAGAGCGACACGGTTTTTCTTGCCGGCGGCCGTAGTCGGGGGGGGAAAGGGGGGTGGGTTCGGTGAGCATACTAGACCATCGGCATTTTTGTTGGTAGTCACCGCGCGGGACGAGAAGAAGGGTGTCGGAATGTAGGAATCGAATCGAATCGACCTTGATCGCTTTCGTGGCCCGGTAACCCGTGATAACTGTATGAGTACAATGCTGCTTGTCCAATTCTGTTCTCTTGTCTAGTTGTGCTGTTGGTCCGTCTGCGGGTTGCGGGTTGGCTGTGCCTGTTGTGTGGCTGTCTCGTGTGACCCGTCCCAGCACGTGTCGCTAGGAGTATTTTACGGCGGCGAGAGAGAGAGAGACGAGACTAAAGAGGAACTGCTGTGCTTATCTATGGATGGTGGCGGGGATTTTTTGTATTTCAAACACTGGGTTATATGCTGTGAGCAGCAGCACATGCGAGAACACCCCGCAAGTCGACGCCCCAGCCCGCGGTTATTTCCGTCAACGGTGGCTGCCCTCACGCACACGTTACGCGTCTACACACGTCAAGAGTGGCTATTAATAGCACCTTCGCTGCTGTATTGTTCTTACGTCCCTGGTTGGTTTAACTCCGACAGAACGGCAGACCGGCGGGATCTTTCCGAATCACCCCGCCGCTCCGAACGGTTTAAAAATAACATACCGCTGTTGACGCTATGGTCAAACGCGGGGAGAAAAAAACTAAGCGCCCGGGAAGACAGTTGTTCGGTATACCTCCCTCTGAATCTTGACACCCGGAATTGTCTCGCTACAGCAGTATATCGTAGTTTTCGAAATCCTCCGCTCCTAATGGAGGGAATATCCCGCTACGAAACCAACGCTCCCGTGCCACATTATTTTATCATGGTTGTTCTACCCACAGTACCGTCCGTAGTCCATCCTCCATCGTTCCCTCAATGGCCGTCTTCGATGGCGCCAAAGTCAACTTGTTCTGTTGTGCCGCATGCTTTTGGGGCGCCTTGATGAACGCCCCCCTCTCTTGATGAACGCCCCCCTCTCCTGTCCTTGCGCCCGCCCACCGTGTTGCCGTTACCCGGCTTTGAGGTTTCTTCCCACCCCCGCTCCCTTCGCAATTTTCTCTCGCCTGTTCCTCTCACGGCACTGTACTGTTGACACAGGGTATGGACCTTAACCTAGACGACGTGTTCTCCGGAGTGTTCTTCTCCCCCGACGGCGACCTGCTCGACATACCCTCAGACGGCGACGAATCCCTCAATCTAACCCTCTCCTCCACGTCCATAAGCGACGGCACCACCCACACGCCGTTCGCGCAGTTCGCCGTTCTCAGCGGGACCGCCGACGACGGGGACGCCGCCGCCGCCGCCACCGCCGCCGCTGCCGGCGGCGTGTCCGCGGAGGCAGCAGCAGCAGCAGGCGCGGGCGAGGCTGTGGGGGAAGGCGCCGGTCCAATGCCCTCTTTCAGGCGGTCCTCCCACGAGCTCCAGGACCTCCTGAACTTGCCGGGGGGGGGGCAAGGAAGTATGATGGACACAGACGATCCGGCGGCGGCGGCGGCGGCGGGGGTGGGCCCGCAGATAGTCGGAGCGGCGCCGGGAGTTGTTGCCGGGCTCTCGCCGCAGGGGGCGTTCTTAGGGGGGGGGGCAGGCGTTGGTACCCAGGAGGCGGCGGCGGCAGCGGCGGCGGAGGCGGCGGCAGCTGCCGAGCAGGCGCAAGCGGCGCAGCAGCTGGCGGCGTCGAAGGCGGAGCAGGCGGCCCAGGCCGCCGCGGCGCACGCACAGGTTTGTTTTGGCTTTGGATTTGGTTTTCGGGGTGTGGGATTAGGTTAGCTAGAGTCTTCCACGGACGGGGCAGGGTGGTCCGTTTCGCGCTTATGGCAGACACACCTGCTGCGTTCCTCCACGTCAACGTGCCCGCTTGTTCGATCATCTCCGGCAGATGTCCGACAATAATATGTGGGTTCTGCCCACGTGTGTGCATGCGGCACGGATGCATGTGTTTCTGTTTCTCTCGCCTTTCTTCTCCTTGGGTCGATCGATCTAGGTATCATGCAACCCAAACTTATCAAACCACTCCCATCGTGGGGCACGACGAAATAACGCGACAGGCGCAGACGAGCACGCCGTTCGCAGCGAGTGCGGTAGCGGAGAAAGCTCACCCTATACCCGCCGCAGGCGCTGTGGGCGGGGTACCGATCCCAACACCAACACCAACGACAGCTCCAGTAGCAGCAGGGGCATCATCGTTGCCGCCGAGAGGGGGGGGCATATCGGCGGCGACTACCGGGGGCGGGGTCTCCGTGGCGTGGGGAAGGGGGCCTCACTCGGGGGCGGGGGCAACGGCGGCGCCCCGGCGGCAGAGGCATAAGGTTTCGAGCAAGGACCTCACCGAGGAGCAGCGGATCGAGAGAAGGTCCGTCTGTTGTCTGTCTCTCTAAAGGGTCTTGTCTTGTCCGCCTGTCTGTCTGTCTGTCTGTCTGTCTATCTGATTACTGTCTGGTTAGTTCCATGTGGGTTTTGTTGGTCGAGCTGCTACGGTTGTTGTTTGTCTTTGGTTCCCGTTCCGTTCACTTGGTGCGGGCGGGCTCCCTCTTAGCCTTCTCTTTGACGCGAAGCCAATGGCGAAGGTTGTTTGCCGCAACCCCTTGGCTACCTTCCTTGTTGACAATTATTGCTCCGGGGAGTGACGTGTCCCCAGTAAGGGGAAGCAAGCCAGTTTGTCCCTTTTGTAGAGACGTGGACAAGGGAGAGGACAAGGGAGAGATGGACAGATAGATAGATACGCCATGGCGATTAACCCTTTAGCTCTGGGCACTCTCGTGTGTGTTGCGTCATGTGTGTGTTGTACGGCTGTAAGGGTCCCATTCCAGGTTTGAATCAAGGGATACACGATTCTCGACGTGGAGAGAGAGAGAGGGGGGGGGGGG
>CACKRE030005262.1:12734-25122 GCA_902602495.3 Ectocarpus sp. CCAP 1310/34
GGTGTCTCCCTCGCTTCCTCACTGCTGTCGTAGTGTCGTGGTGGGGTACTGGTGGATGATGGAAAGAACGTCAGACCACGGATGAGGATAAAGAGTGGTGGAAGAAAGCTAACAGCGGTGGCGAGCTTTTAGCGTTGTTACGCGATGTGTGGCCACATCGATGGGTAGCAAGTTGTGACATGACTGACAATCACTCTTTGCTACACGTGTAGCGTACAGCAGTAAGCGAGAGGGGGTCCGGGTTTGCCGACCCCTATTAGAGCGTCACGAGGGACTACTATGGTCGCTAGCTACGGCAATTTGTCGGGGTGCAGTGGTGCCTCGTGACAGGGCATGTCGCTAAACACAGATGCAATAACCCTAACCGTAACCCTATGTCGCCAAACCGGGCCCGCCACTGGTGTACCATAGACTGACTCTCTGTCCCGCTCCCGCTCGCTCGCTCGCCGGTTCGTGTTTATTTTACTACCGTGGTTGGTCCGTCGCCAACCCAAAACTTACTCATGATTTGGTGGTGTTGTTGCAACCAACAAACAGAGAGCGGAACCGTGAGCACGCGAAGAGGAGCCGAGTGAGAAAGAAGTTTCTTCTCGACTCCCTTCAACGTAGCGTGGACGCTATTCAGGTGAACAGGCCGTCTGCCCATGCCACGGGCTTGCTTGTGCTGCTGTAGTCTTTTGCTGTTAAACGCGCCGCCAGAGCGAGAGCCATGACGTGTTTGTGATGCGGCAAAACGAATCGATCGCAAAGCATGGGGTGGTTGGATTGTGCTGGTTTTGTCATCTGTTTTCTGGTGCTGGTGTCTCTAGATGTTGCTCCCCTGCGTGTCGTTGGTGAGGTGGTGCTCAGGCGCAGAGGCGGTGCTCAAGCGGCGGGCCGGCCACCAAAGGGACGGAACCATTTCCTGTCGCGGTTTCGCTTGTACTGTTGCAGTCGTTTTACCTTCTGCCTCCTCCCCTTACCCTTTGGTTGTCTGGGTGTGGTTTAGTCCTTGGCGCATCTGGTTACCACCGTACCGTGTATTTTTTCCGTATTTTTTTTATGGAATGTGGTTGTTTCTCCCTCTCTCAGACGGAAAACGAATCCTTGAAGGGGTCTATCGTTGGGTCCCTTGGAGAGCGAGGCAGGGAGCTGGTGGCAAAGTGCATGCCGGCGGACACGGGGGGTTCGTTGGTCACGGCCAACAACAAGCAGGCGACTAAGGCAAGCAAACCAAGCCAGCCACCGGGCAATGCACATGCTTCGTCGATTCCGTGATTGCTGTACTACTACATGTACTTCCAAGTTTTGTCTTACCTGAAGGAAAATGGCATAGAAGAGAGTTTAAGCTACAAGACAAAAATCAATTGTGCTTCCTTCGATTGACACGATTAATACGTCACACTTTTGCCGTCACCACACTATACGTGCACGTTTCGCATGACACTCTACGTACCGAACGTGTTGTCATTCGCATGGTATGATTCAGACAAGATTTCAGACAAGATTCCAGGTTTCATGTGTGCTATCAAAAGGTGTGTTTGGCGTCAATTCTGTGTGTGTTCAGTTCCCCCTTCCCCTGTTCCACTTGTATGCTACAGATACTGGACGATCCTGACTATTCGTTGGTGAAGGCGTTACAGACGGCCCAGCAGAACTTCGTCATCACCGACGCCTCCTTACCAGACAATCCCATCGTTTTCGCAAGCGGCGGCTTCCTCGCGGTACGTACGTAAGGTTACCCTTGAGAAGTAAAAAATAGTGGATTAAGTGTGCGGCGTTGTATGATGAGGTGCGTACAAGCAGCTTCTCGAGAGTTTGGAGTTTGGGGTCTTCGTTTTTTATTTTTGGTAGCGTAATAACTACCAGTAGACAGCAGATGGCGCTTGTCCAAAGCGCGCGGTGAGTTGTGTAGCACAGGCTAAAGACATTGCGGGTGTTGTATTGTTGAGGGTGCTGTTGGGCAGGGCTGTACACATGGCACAGGTTTTCAAGTATTTTTTTGCGTGGCTGTTTGATGCGACTGCACACTCAGCTTGTAGGCACCGGTAGCAGACACCTGTTACAGTGTCCGTGCCAAGCGTGCCGAAGGCCATATACCCAATCGACAAACCTAACGTGGCGTGGTGTCGTGTGCTTGCCGTCGTCGACCTTGTCCATCGATCCCGCAGCTAACGAGGTACAAGCTTGCCGAGGTGTTGGGACGAAACTGCCGCTTCTTGCAAGGCGCGGAGACGGACCCGAGGGCAGTCGACAAAATTAGAAAGGTATGCAATATGCATGTGCCCCGTGGAACATACACGTCAGTAGCCTTCGGCGGGTTTTTCTTTTTTGTGAACACGTTGAATACAGGATGCAATCGGAGAAGTTGGGTTATGGGGGTGGGGAGTAGGGTCTGCCTACCCCCTCCCTGTTCTATTTCCCCATAAACCTAGTTTCTCGAATATCTCGCGAAGGCGGTTCCAGTGTTAACGTCACGTGTGCTAGAGACCAACAGAGTCAACAATGAAAGCGAGCGATAGGAAATCTATCCGTAATGAGCTTTTCGTGTTTATTCGTGCCGGTAAAGGGTGGTGCTTCAACAGAGGGCAGCGTTTGTACCGTGTTGTTTGGTGTGGTCAGTCAATGCTACCTTCATGGCCGCAAGAGCAACCAGCGTCTTGTGCAAACGCGTTTTGGAGACAGACGAGTCTGTGCTGTGCTTTGCTGTGCAGTACGGTTCTGTCGGCGGTGTTGCCGCTCGACAGGGAGCACGTGCAACCGACACGTTTGCTGTGATGCTTACCGTGCCGCAGGTTTCACGTGATTGTTGTTGGTCCCTCGCTCTTGAGGGCGTGCTTGGAGATGGCAACAAAAGCAGATACCGACTTGCACAACTGACGCATGGTCGCGTGTACCATAGTTGGCGCTCACATGTGTACCGCATAAGGTATCCGCTTTCTTTTTTTGTTTCCGGCAGGTTGCACCGCCGACAGGCTAGTTTGAATCAAACCCTGTACTGCTGAAATTGTTTTCCCGTCTTGGTCGAACGGTTCGACAGGCGATCGACGAGGGATACGACACGAGCGTGTGCCTCCTCAACTACAGGGCCGACGGCACGACTTTCTGGAACCAGTTCTTTGTGGCCTCGCTGAGAGACGGCAAGGGCAACACCGTCAACTATGTCGGCGTCCAGTGCAAGGTGGGAACAGAGAGTATGTACCGTAGGCGTATACATGCACCTCTTGCAGCATTCGAGTGTGTTCGTGTGGTTTGGTGTAGTGGCAAGACACTGCTTTCCGCACGTGGTGTAGGCAGGCTGACAAGGATTGCAAGGAGGATAGGAATGCCGCCTGATGCTTTTCCCCGTGCGATGTGTCCGTCCGCACTACGTCCGATATTTTTCTGTCGCCACCCCCCCAGGTCGGAGATGACTACGCCAAGATTGTAGTTAACGAGCAGAACAGACAATTCGCAGGCCAGTCCAAGACTCGAACGAGGCCTTTACCCTCGTTATCTCCGGACACGGGGGGCGCCTCCGCCGCCGCCGCCGCCGCCGCCGCCCCTCCCACAGCAACAGAAGCAGACGCAGCAGGGAAGAAGAGCTCAGGGGTCTAGAGTAGGACGCTGATTTTTGTGGCTGAACGTTTGCATAGCGGTTACATTGCATCTGTGATTCCCGTGGGTTGTTTTTCGTCCGGTTGAGATGTTGGCTTGGATGGCCGCCAGTGGGCAGCTCTTCGTTTTTGTAGAGTTTTGTTTTACATTGTTGGGGGTATTTCGATTGGATAGAACCGAAAACGGGACAACATTAGGTAGAGAGTTGCGGCATGTTTTTTTCTGGTTGTTCTTGTGTGTTGCGCGCCACGACTTGGTGTGCCGCGCTATTCTTGTTTCGTCTTGCTACCGCTGCTCCCTTTCTCTCTCAATCTCTTCTACTTTGCGCACAGGCGCATCGTCTTGTGCTATTGCGACTTCTCTACGGCTCGAGATGCTTCGCCGAACACCTTGTGTGGCTTTCTGAGAAGGCCAAGCAAGGCCCTGCGCCCCACGCCGCGGACGAGCCGTCTGTATCATATGTCTCCCGTGCTGCTGTATCCATAATTGCACCTCATCTTTTCGTGACCGGGGCGGGACTGGAGTACGTCCATACTTTTAGAGTTTTTTCTTTCTTCGTGATCCAAGTGAGATACGTACATAGCAAGGCGCTCAGATTTGACTGAACAGAAAGAATGCGTCGGGTGTTTGGAGGCAAAAAGGTGAAGCCATTTTGCCCGATTCATCCGACGAATCGTCGACTGTTTTTTCAACAAAATATACTACAAAAACATCCTCCGTTCACTTGGTGGCGTGCCAAGGGTCACGCGGTCAGGAGTTTTTCCCTTCTCGAAGTACTGTAGTTCCATGGGTTTTTACCTGCGCGAGGGGGTGGGCAGCATACCGAAAATGCGCTCGCTGGGGGGGGGGGGCAGANCTTATGTACACGCTCGTTTTCGGTGTGTGTGTGGCTCCCAAGCCATTTATATCCTGGCATCCAACAGGCCATGTGTCGACGTGAGCGTATGCCAGGGTGACTGATTGTGTTCTGGTGGAAGAAGAGCGGAATTGCTGTCGCTGTCGAAAGCAGTCAATCAAGAGGAGTGGGCGAACCAAGCGCTAAGTGACACTAAAGATGTCAACACCAGAGCCAAGCTATCTAAGGGTTCTCGAGCGAACGAAGGAGGCGCTGCTGTTGTGAATGACGTTGTATTGGCCCGCAATGCTATCTACGAGTCTTGGCCGCTCGTTGCGCATGCCGCAGCGCGGTATTCCCGCCGACACGCCATGGGTGTTTTTTTCGCCATGCCCCACGCCGAGCAAGGTCCAGTGAGAACCCGGCGTGCTCCGTCCCGGCTTTGTAGGGATGCGAGGNCCCCCCCCCCCCCCCCCCCCCACGCCATGCATGACGGTACGAAGCCTGCACAACGAACTTCTCGCATACCGTAGGGTTGCACCTTATGAGCTTCGCCATCCCTCAGGACCGATTTTCAAAGCTCGATTACTCGACGACCAGGAGCATCCCGAGTTCAAGTGATCCGTTTTCACAGAGCTCTCGACTAGATAGTTTGTTCCAACGTCACCCGCAATTCTCGGCGCCGTCACTGTTGTTCTTCTTGCCGAGAGTTCGAGCTTTGAAGTCTCCCCAGGGTGTGTGATACCGACCTCTTACTGTGCAACCTACCGTAGCCACATGTGAGACTCGCAACCAAGCACCACGTGAACGTGGTGGAGGGTCACACACAACAGAGACGCTTTGCTGATATTACAGCAGAGCAGAGCACGACATACACCCGACGGGTGAGTCCATTCGTCATTGCGGAATGTGTGACGATGGCCGCATGGTACCCTATTGTACCATCTGTCTTCGTAGCGTACTTGCAACAAACACGTGTTGTGTTGCCCTACCGCGCGGCACATAAGTTCCAGAAGTCTGGCGCGAAGTCACACACGCGCAGCAGGTTCCTTCGCGCCGATGATGACGTCCACGCTTGCCTCACACACCTTTGACGGTATATACCCCCCCCCGCCCTTCTATCAAACGACATCATTGGCCACCCTGCCTCACACATATTTGACGGCACAAATGCTCCCACCCGTGTATCAAACGACCTCGTTGCCTTCGCCAGGTGTGTCCGGATATATCAAACGAACGCCCCCGCAACCAAGACGCCTCGTCGTATCCGAGGGGTTAAATCAGCCTTCACAATGCTTCGTGATCACTTAAACGGATAGACGCCACGGGTACCAACCGATTTGCGACACTGCAGTTTCCGTCTCACTTTGTTCGAGTGCCCCCTCCCCACACAACCAAGACATCTCTAGCATCACTTCCCCTCGACAAATGTATGATGCTTCTTGGATGCCACTTTTCCCGCCCGGTTTCCCGAACACCGCGCGCCTCGGTGATCGATTGAAAACGGGCGGGCCGGTGTCAGCGGCCGTCACCGTCATCGTCTCCCTCCGGCTCTGGACATGCTGCAGAAAAAAGGAGACGATACAGCAGCATTGCAATGCTGAAAAAGAAAGAGGCGATACAGCAGTATTGCAATGCTGAAAATTATGGAGACGAAACAGGAGTATCTCAATATCACTACTTTGAGACGGGAGTGTTTTGAGACAAAACATCGACATCTCGGAGACGCAAGGCCTGCTGTCTCGATAGGGAAGAGCACAAGCTGAGACAGCAGTGATATTTTCCCCCTGTACAGGCAGTAGGCACAACGAGACATTCCCGCGAATGCTTGGCAGCGTTTAGGGAACGTGGGTGGCCTCGCCTTGGAACATGGCATGTGAACCACACCAGGACAACCGAACACAAGCAACGCCGCTAACATTTGTTGTGCATGAAAATTCACCTCCTTTCAGCGTTCAGCTGCAATGGACAACGCAAGTGGTAGCGAATGGGGTTCTTTCCAGTCAGCGTTGACAAACATGTCCGACGCAACCCTAGCTAAGCACACAAGGTCTGCTGCAACTCCACCGCTTACCTAGAGACTGAGAAATCAGCAAAAGCGGAAGATCTCCCAACAAGGGCAACGCTGGCTCCGATTCTACATCGAAAGTGATGTCCGGCAATGGCACCTGGCCGTTGCAGCAGTGGTGAACATGAGGGAAGACGAGCGAGCAGGGGGCTTGTCAGGGACAGCTGCATTTCTTATCTGTACCAGCCGCTGCCAAACGCCACAACGCCAAGGCCCGAGAATAGCAGCAACAATCAGTCGACCGCCCATCTGAACCAAAAAAACTCTTGTGCCGGGTTGATGCTGAACTTCATGTTAAGGTGTACAGCATATCTAACATGCTACAACCCAGCAGCTGAAAGTCAGCAGCTGACTTGTAGCATAGTGGATATGCTGCACATCCTGCTGACTTGTAGCATAGAAGATGTGCTGTACACCTTAACACTTTAGGACCGGAGGCGCGAGAGTTCGATATCGTTCTTTTGATGCGTGACAGTGCAACGTTCAGCCTACACAAACCGCTAGAAAACCGACGGATGAAAGGTTGACAGAGACAAGGTGAGTCTGTGATACAAGCAGTACAAGGCGATTCGCCGCACGGCGAGGGAAGTGGTCGTGTCGCATT
This sequence comes from Ectocarpus sp. CCAP 1310/34, assembly GCA_902602495.3. Classification (NCBI taxonomy): domain Eukaryota; class Phaeophyceae; order Ectocarpales; family Ectocarpaceae; genus Ectocarpus; species Ectocarpus sp. CCAP 1310/34. The sequence continues at coordinate 19,818 of CACKRE030005262.1, forward strand.
GCTACGTGGTGAAGCGCGTTCACCTTGGCTGCGGTTGAGAGAAAGCCCCCGCGCTTGGCGTATCGCCCACCACTCCTCCTGTTGGGTACAAGCACGGGAAGATTCGCCTCATTACTGGTGAAACATTGACACTACGCCACGCGCCATGTTCAGGAGTCACGAGCAGGTGAGATCCCTCCTTTGCATGCCAAAATCCTATGCGGGTGAAGACCCGGCGCAAGTACCACTTGAGATTTCAGATCTTTGACTGTCATGTGCACAGCAGTCAAACGGAACATCACAGCAAGAAAACTCAAACATGCGCCCAGCGCTGAGATTCGTTCTGTAGCTTTTTTAACAGACGACGAACAATTGCACTGCTGTCTATCGGCCCGGATGCTCACGTCCCCTTGTCAGGAAAATGACTCATGCACCGCCGGATACCGCGTGCGAGAGCAATAACAAACCCAATGGGGGCATTCGATTCTCGGTGAAGAACGCCGTTCAGCTGGTTCCGTTGAACCTAATCCCGTATAGCCTTGCTTCCGTGGAAACTCCGGGAATCCCGTAGTGGTACAGCAGTTTTGCATCGCGGGAGGGAAAGGCGTGACCACCGATGTGTTGTGCAAATGTACGTCGACTGATGCAATACACAGAACTTTGTGACGGATGCTACCGTAGACGATGTAGTGAGACTGACCGCTCTCTCGCAGGCGTGGCCGATGTCACAGCCAAAGGTGGGGTTTTTCATCCGGTGCCGAAGCCGCCCGAAATACGCAGAAGTACAAATACATCTATGCACGACGAACGCGTTGAATCATGCGCCGTACGCACCGGAAAGAACAAAACTGTTCAACGCATCTAGTGTGTGTCTGGTACATATAGGTCTATTGCAGCAAGCTTCCCGTCTTTTGTGTACCGCGAGGCAGGTGTACAGCAGTAGACTGGAGTCTACTACATCCAAGTCATGGGATTTCCTTCGAGCTCTGGGGACGTTGCCATTGGGTATGTAAGAACACGTACAAGCTCCGCGCAATGCAAGAGGTCGTGCACAAACTCAGAGCAACAACAGATTCACACCCCCCGCCCAGCGGAGGAGGCGAGAGGGCTACAACAGCCTTCGAATGATGAATGATGAAACAGAGCCATAACCAGCACCCCAGCCTGCGGCACGACCGTACATGTGTCCGAAGTCTATATACCAAGAGGGAAATTGTTATTTGCTCTCACCGTGAGCCTGTTCGCGCGCAGCGAAGGCCTGCCTGCATGGCCACCCGCGTTACCCGGGGAGGTAGTGATCCCCATACCATGAGAATCCCAGGCCACGGCAGCACGCAACCGCAAGTGTGTGAGGAGATCAGACCCCCTGCGTTCCTGTGGCTGGAGCCTCGCTGAACTCTCGGCACGTCTCGGGTCTCGGGTCTCGCGCCTCAATACGCCGCATCGTAGTGGTAGTTGCGCCGCACCTCCTACCGGCCGGGCGACCGGGCGAGACGGAGAGACGGAGAGATGTTGGAGCTGCCACGGGCTTACGCTGTGCTCACACGCCCCGCTGATAGATGGTGGGAGATTGAGAGATGGGCAGCGTCGTGAGGAGAAGGATCATAGTGTCTGGTGGGAGAGAAACAGGTGGAAGGAGTGATGAACTTGCACACCGGGTGCGCAGCATCGGACACCAAGCTCCCGAGCCCTCCCACAACAAACGAACCAGTTTCACAACCAGGGTCCTGCTGCTTCTGATAATGTGAGTCGCGCTGGCTACTGTGGATGTCAGCCATGTGCGTTATTGCCATGGTCGTGCTGGAAAAGCTGGAGGTCTTCGAAACACGATTTCATATCTTTCTCTTTGCAGCGGCAGCGGGGCTTTGGGCCCTCTCCACCCGCGGTTGTGTAGCGGCCTTGAGGCTGATGGTTCACTGTTCCTCGTGGGAGCCTCTTTGCAGCACGCGATTACATATGCACTACAGCAGTACACAGAAGGAAAACTCCAGACACGCAGCACTCGGGTATGTACAAGTGGCAGAACACATACAGTGTCTCCAAGTATTCATGTAGTCCGACAGGTGCGAAGGGGGGATGGGAATGCGAGCCAATAATGGGCAAACTAGTATAGGCATGGCCGAGATCCTCCGCCAGTATACCAGCATACAACACGTGCGCGCATGTGATCGCCTAGACCATCTCTTCTGTCTTTCTAGGCGTCTTGCTCCAGGATCATTTGCTTTTTGCGAGTGATGTTTTTTTTTTTTTTTCTTAATATGACACAACGAGTCCATCTCTATCATAGAAAAGAGTCAGAGACAGATTAACAATGGAATCATAGCGTCAGAGAAAACTACCTGTGTGTCTACGATTTCCCAGACAGCATATAGGGACATCTCCCCTGTGGGTAACAGGCTCAACAAATCAGTTTGGTAGCTGTCTTGTGTGTCTCATATATGTTATGTTGTGGAATTTTTGTCTGCGAGTCTTTTTTTAATTGACGTTCCTCTTCGGGTTGAACCGTTCGGTCTGCTCGTGTATGATACGTCCCCGAAAGTTGGATGCCATCAAGCCAAGGAACAAGACATGATTACAGCCAGCTACATGGCATGCTGGTCGCCCCGGTGGTCTAGTGGGTAACCTCGCAGCCTACTGAGGGCCAGGTCATGGGTTCGAGTCCCGGCAGAGTGAGTTTTTTTCTCACGAAATAAATCCTGGTTTATAATGAAAGCGACGCGCTGCAAAGCTCGGTTAGTAAACCATAATCGACTTCGTAAGTCGCGAGGGAAGGGATTGCTGTACCCTTCTCGCGATAAAAATACGTCAGGCAGGAACCGCAGGAGGGGGTCCAGCCCCCCCGTCCTATGTGACCCCGGTTGGGTCGTCTAGCTAGTAGAAGAGGAGGATAGGGGCCAGAGGGGCAGACGACAGAGTTCAATGAAGGGAGAAAAAAACAAAATTGTAAAGGTCAGAACGAGTTTCACTCTGGAGAAAACAGCAGCAACAACAACGACAACGACCGGAGCTGAACCACAGATTTGGCTAAGCAACACGGTTGGAAACGGGGTGTCCTGCTGCGACAACCGGCTGTGCAGGCCAACAAGCAGACCCTCCACATCATACCACTTTTGGGCTCATACATGTACAGTCGTGGGCCCGGTTTAGCGGTCCATAGTGTCACGAAATTTTAAAACCGCTATTCAGGGCATCGCCGCTAGACCTCTTAAGCGGTCATTAACCGCTAAACCAGGAGGCTCAATACCGGTCATGACCCCGCTAAACCGGGATACAGTCCATTTTTGCCCTACAAGAGCAGCGTCGAAAGCTCATCTTGATAGGGCCATGTGTCTCATTGCAGCAGCCATACGAAGGTGCAGATGAAGTAACGAGTAATAGAGGGACAAAACGCCGCGCGTACATAAATTAGTGCCTTTTCATTCGCCAAACCACGAAGCTTATCCTCCCTTCTGGACTGTATGCCCCTCGTCAAGACTGGAACATCGTTTGCATCTCTGACGAAGTGAAGGTGATGAGACAACCTTGTGACAAGGCACTGGCAACCAACCAGCACGTGCTTGAGCGTCTCATTTCTGCCATGTATCGCGTATCGATCATTCTTAACACAACATCATCTCGCTGATGTTTGCCTTCCGCGCTGGTTGAGCGGGGCGCGCTACGAGGAACGCCACTTTTGCCTTGCGAAAATAATGTGCTGCTTCGCTTACGCCACACAACTCCGCGCTCTCCACGCTGGCCAAAATCTGATGATAGCTCCGAGTATGTATGGTGGCGGCGCCATCACCCCCCTGCCCTTGGAACCGTCAACTTGTGCCGCGGTATCTCACCCTAGCTCTAGGTCGTCGTCGGAGGGGTTAGGCCCCCGTCCATGTACGTACATACTGGACAATTTTCAACAAACTCGTCGTTCGCGTCCTTATGGAAAGCTTCGGCGATCTCTTCCTGTGCGCACTGTTTCTGAGTGCGCTACCTTCTGGTCAAGAAGCTTCAAAACCTCGAGCTTCTAGCCAAAGTAGAGCCGCGTGTGGGGCTGTTGTGTAGATGCAGCGGGAGTTGCTTCTTTCCGTGCGCCTGGTGCTAGAAAGCCACCTTCCACCTCTTGGCGCTTGGACGGATGTGAGACGCGAGGGGAACTCTGCAACTTCTTGGTTGCAAGTCGGTTGCATCTCGTTGTCATCCGGATCCTCCACCTCCCCACACATGCCGTGTATGCGGCCACCACAGCAACCTTTACAATCGTGCGCGCCGAGTGGACTCGGTGCCGCGCCTAGAAGCTTGCACAGTTCTCCGTCCACGCGCCGCATGGTGTGTGTATTATTAGCATCGACCGCGCTAACCGGCTGACCAATGGAAAGACGTCGTCGCCAGTCCCAGTGCGGTTGAAAACACGAAACACTTCTCTATGCCATTATCTGGGACCCGGTGAGGGGGCGGCATGGGGCAGGCAAAAGCTTTTCTCCGGATTAAGGACAGAAACGGTAGCAACAGAGGAAAACTGGTACCTTGCGCTCGAGTTCGTTTTGGAGTACTTTCACTATCCTCCTTGATGTCACCACTATGACTCTCATCGTCGTTTCTACAGCTAGCCCTGCGTCGTTTGGTGTGTGTGTGTCGTTGTGTCCTTTTTATGATGAGCATCGACCAGCTAATAGGCTGACCAATGTCTCTGTGCTGTGAGTATGTGCAAGCGAAGCGCGCACTTGGTCAAAAATTGAACCGATAACCGCTATTGGTGTCCGATAACATGTCCATTAACCGCTATTGAGGGCACGATCGGTTAAGCGGTTGTACAACCGCTAAACCGGAGTACAGCCGTGTCACAAGATTTATTAACCGCTATCCAGGGCATCCCGTTAAACAGGGAACCGCTAAACCGGGTCCACGACTGTACACAACATGGCCGTCCGTGGAGAGCAAATGCACAAGGGGGGCGCGAGATAGAATGCCGGAACGGAGCACTTTGATTTACCTGCCATTTAGAGATTGTTGGCGCTACGAGTGCATTCAGTACCGTATCGTGCCCCATGTCCGCTGCGATTCTGGCCAGTGTCCCACATGTCGGAAATAATGCACAGGGATGGGAGGGGGCACAAAGGTGAAGGGCGAGATTAACAGAAGCAACCCCGCAAGTGTTAGTTCTCTCCACTGTCTACGGCGGTACCCTCCGAATCGTGCGTCATGTTTCTCTCGAAAGAAGATTGCCACGACCTCGGAAAGAACGCCACCAGCCTTTGAATCTGTTCTCGGGTGCTGTCTCGTAGTCCTTACTGCCCCCCCCCCCCCCCCCCCCCCCCCCCCCCCCCCCCCCCCCCCCCCCCCCCCCCCC
>CACKRE030005262.1:25158-39522 GCA_902602495.3 Ectocarpus sp. CCAP 1310/34
CCCCCCCCCCCCCCGAGGATCTTCCTATCCGACACGCACAGCGCTGACGCAACTGCGCCCGGCCCCTCTCGTGCTTCGACGAAACTATTGATACGTGCTCATTGTCTCTCACTGCCTGGAACGGTGACTCGGAACAGATTGACAGTGTTGGTCCTCTGCTGGTACATCTTCGGCACGGCTCTCCGAGACATCGAGGCCGGGATACCGATTCCGAGGAAGGGGTATCCTGTCGGGAGTGTTCCGAGTGTCATATCGGAGGTCTTCCACGCGAGGGTGAGGGTTGGTAGTGCTCGTGGTCGTGCAGCCAGCGAGAGTTGTCGAGCGTCTCCACCGTTCGCGGGCACGCGCAGAACGAACGGTATTTTGACGTATAACAGGGAGAGTTGGTTTGGGTGGTGCACACTCGATTGGTGGAGCGGTTGGCCTCAAGTTTTGCGCCAGGGGGGCAAAGCAGTAGCTCCACGTTCGTCCGTGCTGTTTGATATTGTACCATGGATGTTGTTCTTTTTGTCGTCGCTATAACGTCGAAATCATTCTGATCTTCCTCTCAATCCGAACCCTCAGGCAAAGATTCGATAATATTTCGCGTTCGCCAGCTACCCCCCTGAACACAATTACAAACCAAATATAGGCCGAGCGAAGACCCTTTTGGACGCTTGGTACTTGCCGTAAAAGAGCACGGTCTTGCATTATCGATCCATGAGCGGTAACGTGTTATGTGATAGTCGCAAGCCTCTGACATTTATGTACCCCTTTGCGACCCTCCTCTCTCCTCTCTCAGCGACGGGCGATGGCGAGGGGCGGGGTGGTCAACCACAGGGAAAGAGGCATCGGAGAGCCGGCGGGCTTGGTGTTCCAAGAAACGCGGAATGACGAGGGAAAATCGTTGCCCGCTGCGGCCCTCTTCGCTGCTGCTGGGCCGCCTGTTGTCGTGCTGGACAGGGCAGAGCACCTCCAGGTAGACAGAGAGGGGTTGTACCACCGTAGGTTCGGGTTTGGTGTCGAGTAGCGGGGAGGGGAGGGCGGCAGCGGTAGCGGCAGAGACAGAGAGCGTCGTATTGAACAGGAGGCGTTCGAAAAGGTAGACTGATGACAGCACGACCGATCGCTCGCAGGCAAAGATGTGGTTGCGGTCGTTGTTTTGCGACTCAAGCGGGCGTGGGGAAGAGAGTGAGAGAAGGCAGAGCATGATCATAAACAATGGCGGCGTACAAGGGGTACGTATGTCTGAGGTTCAACGATTATGCTCGAGCCGCGGCCGTACTTTGGATTCCCCTCAAGTGCGCCTTTCGCGGCTATGTGCTTCTGCCGTGCTTCCTCCGCAGAACGTGATCCGTCGTTGCATGGATGCAGACGGATGTGACTCCGAGGGCATCACCCGCGAAATCCGGTCACAAGTGTCAGCGCTGGTCCTCGAAGGCTCGAAGTCGGCAGCGAAGCCAGAATCGGCATCACGCGAAGGCGATGCAAGGGGTGACTGCGATGCATCATCATCCCCTTCACCACTAATTGTTGGACACGTCGACGACGAAATGGACAACCCTTCTAGGCCCACCGGCAGAGACGACACGGAAACGCCAGGAGAGCTAATCTGTGCCCGAGGTTACGATGGGGGCCCCGGCACGGAGTGGGACGAGGAGGGGGGGGAAGCGTCCTTAAGCCTGGCGACTGCTGCTAGCGCCGGGTCAAGGGTGGTGAAGGGTGAAGAGCACGTGCTTATGGAGGCAGTATTTTGTGATGACGGAGGGAAGGGTCAGGTGTTAGAGGGGCGGGTTGATGGTGGTTGGTGCGACGCTTGGTCACCCGGCCATGGAGGACGGGGAGGAGACGCGGAGCTGTGGACAACAGTGTTGGTTGCTTCGGGTTGGCGATGGGACGAAGTCGAGACTTTGCTTGAGGTATGGAGCCATGCCGCCGCAAGTTTTGAAGTATTTGTGCTACCGCTACGCTGTCTTTGTAGACCTGAATGCGCCCTCCGCAACCTTTGAGGCTTCAAACCACTTTCAGCCGAGGGTAGCCCCACTGGGGAGCAAATAATTCGCCATCTTCATAAACCACTCTCACACGTTGCACTGCTGTAGCCTGTGAGTAATTATTTCATGCACGGGATAGACGACCGCGTTACGATTCTCGCCTCGCTTTCGTTTCCGCCAGTTCGTGCACGTTCTGTCAAAAGCGGGTCGCCCGTATTTTCCGCCACTTCCGTCGTCTGGTGGAACCCGTGTTGCCGGTCCAACGAACAGCGTTGCTCGAACCGCACACCGATTGTTCGAGCTGTCAGCGGTATTTTATCTTCCGACACCCTCCTTCAACGCGCCCGCGTCCATTGCTTCGCCCCACCACCCACTAAGAGCAGGTGTTTCCCGGGACCCCTTGGCTGTATCTTTACCACGAGAGCGACGATGGCACTTCCAAGCCCTGCTTGCAGGTGACGACATAGATAGAATTTCCTAGATGCTGCTACTGTACACGCTGAGGTGGCGAGACGATAGTGCTATAATACCCTGGCAAGGTCTCATTTCCGTATCCGCATCTAAATTCCGTATCGGCACACCGGAGTTTCAATGGAAAAGTGTTTCGTCTTTCCCACTATGTTCTGCCATCGGGTCCACCTCTCTCTCTTTTCCTACCCCCCGTACCCGTCCTCATTCTTCTCTGTCTATATCTTCCCCACTCTCGCTGTCTTCTGCCCTCACCCATCTCGTTCCCGCTGGCAATGCGTACCGTACTTCTCTAGAGCTCTAGATATGCCGGAATGAGGTCGATGCATGACTCGAAACACAACAGTCGTGGTCACCGGGTGGCTATGGCGTCGTCTCGCCTAACGGCAGGGGCAGCCGCCAGGGTGTTGACGAGGCTTTTCGGCGCGAAGTTGCACCCCGGCGGAGAGCTTGCAATGTCACAGGTGCGCTTGCTGCGCTACACAACTATTTCGGCGACAGAGCCACCACTACTGCTGCTGCCATTTACTTTCTACTAGCACCGTCCACGAGCGTCTCTGTCTGGGAGCCTGCTGTTTTGCGCGGGGAGTTGTTAGACTGGGCATCGCTTGAGCCTGCCTGCCTCTTTTGCCTCCGTGTTTATTCTCTATGTCATTCGCTTTGCTGTGAAGAGCACTTGGAGCGCCCTTGTTTGGACATTGTGCGGGAACTCCCGAGCAAACATGACGTCACTCATTTATCTTCGTCGATCGCCTTCCCTGCGACAACTGCTCCGTAAATGGTGACCATGCATTCCCAGCTCCACGCTAGACACGCGGCCACCGACGACGAGGACCTCTCCGCAAACGGAGCACCGCATTCAGCGGCTCCGGCAGCGACTGCCTCGGCAGCGGCAGGTTTTCCCTCCCTCGGCGAGGTGTTTCCTTCTGATGGAAGCGTTTCTCAAGCAGATGCGTGTCGGGACCCTTTTGAGGAGGGCACCAAGGTGCAAATGACAGCAGTAGCTCAAGTTGGTCTGTTTTGCTAACGTGTCAAGATTCGGTGAACAGGTCTTGTTTTTTGTCCAACACACCGGTTGGACCACTCGACGCTGGTCCCCCGTTACATAGACGTCTGTGTTGCGTTCGACTCCTACCGCCGACTAATGTTTTCGTCTCTAGGTTTGGCGAGTTGCCCTTCCCCAGTCCAAGGACGTACGAGGAATCCGCTGCCAACGATGAAGAGATATCCTGCTGCTGTGGTCGTGCTCCGAGGTTATGATTCAGTGGCAACGAACCCCTCCCTACCCCTACCTATCCCTACTCCCCACGTTGCGGTGAAACTGGTTGCGTTTTGGTTATCTTTTTATCACGATGATCTTCTAGGTGCTTGGTGGTCCTTTCGACACTGTGTGGTGGTGGGGGTCCGGAGACAATCTGACAAGCGACAGGATCCTAGAAAGACATCGTCAAGGGGGAGCAGAGGGGGGCAGCCCCTGCGGCAGCAGCTCGCGAGAGACCGTTGGTATCGCTTCTTCTGTCGAAGATGGTGCCGGGCGAGTCCCTCAGCGACGGAAAAGCCATGCAGGGACCGGCAAAGCCGGCGGCCTCGGGAAAAAGAGCGGAAACAGCGAATCACAAAAAGGGACGGGCGAAAAAGGGCAATTTCATAACTCATCATCACCATCAGTGGCACCAGCAGCAACCTTCGAGGCAACCAGGGAGGGGGAAGATCGGCGTGATGACGTAAAGGCGTCGCTGCTCCCGGTTGAGGAGGAGGGTCTAGCGGTGGGAGAAGATCCCCAACGGCGGTGGGACAGGGGCCTCAGGCGCATGGTTGACAGCGATTCTCCCTCGGTAAGCACTCGAAACATGTTGTGACACAAGCATTTAGCATGCTAGTTACCGTGGTAGGTTGAAGGGCCCAGGTGTAGACTCAAGAATTTTCTCTGGGGGTCGGCAGAGTGGGGACACGGGGAGAAGTGGCGGTAGTACACCCACCTCGGTCTGAACGCGTCAACAAGGGTTTGATGACGGTGCGCTGGGGATGCTGGGCGGGGCACATGCCCCCCCCCCCCCCTTACGTCGGCCCCCGTGTTCGCCAACGATATGAATTTTCTGTGTGGTGAGCGTTTGGCCGTGGGAAGGTAAACAGGCGGCTAATTGTGGTTGTGCGCTTGCAAGCCGCTACTAAGCTGTGGGTGTTTCGTACGATGCGGGTTGGTGAAGCCATTACCAAGCTCAATGAGGACAACCTTATCACGACGCTTTATTATAGTCCACCAGACGTTACATCAGTACATACATCCGCATAGCCGTCGCTGGCGTTTACCAAAACCAAAACGCCAGAATGGACTTGGGTCGATAGGCCAATAGAGGCTCTCTCTCCGCCGGCCGTAGTCGGCAACAAATGCACAGCAAGCGTGCCGGCCTCTCCGACGGTGGTTGGGAAGCACCTCGCCCTCCCGCCGCCCACTCAACGGCGATTGGCTCGCGCTTGGGGTGTATCCTGCATGATCCGCCCTAGTTTCAGAACGGTACGGACATAGGGGTGTGCATGCGAAGGGCCTCAGCACCTCAGCACTACCGCGGTGGCCTTACCATTCTGCGTATCTCCCAGCCCTTCCCCTTCGCGCTCGTTTCGGCACGCGCCAGTGGATGTCGTCCGAGGTGTACAGCGAGCCGATCGAAAGGTTCTCTTGCCCGGAAGAACCCGAAGCCGGCTACCCGACGGAGTGGCCGCTGCTCGACCTGCTCGCCAACTGGAACCCCGGGAACGCGTCCGGAGTTCCAGAGAGGCATTTTCTCGGGGTTTGCAGGTACGCAGGTGGGGGAATATAGAGCTGCTTTTGTGTCATGTAACGCATCGGGTTTTTCGACGAGGAGGGTTAGAGAAGGGTAGAAAGTTGAAAGGTAGAAGGACGCCTCGTCTGTTTGTCCTTCGTGAGGGTGTGTTTTTGGTTTGTGTCTGGGTTGCCCTGTTGCGTTGGTTGTAGTTGAACAATCCGATGCCGGACTAGGCAATGTGGTCGGGAAGATAAGACATAGGAAGAGTTGGTTGACGCCGTCTTTGAAGCCCCCCCTTGTTTGCGGTTGCTGTGTTTTGGTGGTGGTGCGAGCTTCGACGCTCAGCAATCAAGTCATGGAGACGAAGTCTTTGGTTGCGTGCTACGAACCCGGCAGTCGCGCTGTTCACCCTACGCCTATGCGGTAGGAGCTCTTTTTCTTGACATCATGGACAGCGTTTCTGAACAAATCCAGTCGAGATCACACCGCTTCAGCCCTCCTTTATTCTACCGTAACCATATACCTGTTCATCTATCTCTGGACCATGCTGCGCACAGCGTTTGTAGAACAGATCGATCCTTCCACGTCAACAACATATAGGTGGCGACCTCCTATCTTCGGAACTAATGCGGCCAATGCATTCTGTTGTTTGGAGTTGTCGTTGTCGACCCTCGCACCTCGACTCCGTTGTTGCTTTTGTTGGAAACAGGTTCAACTACCAGACAGAGCTACACAAGGCGCGAGCATACAGTCTCCGTGAGGTGAACTGGCTCTGTTGGATCTTTGGTGGTCCATTATAGCAGTGCCTTGGAGGGAAGTGGAGGGCAACTTCAATCTTGTTAGCGACTGTTGTACTTGGACGGATGCCCTGCTGCTGCGGTGGCAACGTCCTCTGGGTGCAGCTTTTGTTGGCCCTAAAACCGGCGTTCACAGTGTTGCCCTTGTACAGCAGTCGTCCATGCCTTCTTTTCGTATCGCACAGCGAGCAGTGTCTTGGCAGCAAAACAAGTCCTGGTAGAGCGAGCTCACAGAGCTATGCCATGTGTTAATGAATGGGCCTTTTTGCGCAGCGCTTCCCGATGATTTTGACCTGTTGTGTCCTCTACGATATTCTGTCTCGACTTCTTCGCCAAGCAGTCATTGTCGTTCAATAGTGTTCTTCAAAACCGATTACCGGACTGGCTTCGAAGAGTATGATCGCTGAAAACACATTTACTAGCGTTGTGTGCACACGGGTATATTTCACTTAGGTGCCGTTTATTGTCTTCAACGTGCCTGAGTTGGACCGGGCCGTTCAAGAGTGGAGCAATCCGGCCAAGCTGACCGCTGCCCTCGGAGACCACTTGTACAGGTAAGTGTGTTCGTATGGAGTGCGTGCGTCGTTGATGCACTACACAAGAATCAATGTCGTCACGTTTTTATCATCAGCGGCTGGCTTTGTCGGAAGCGTTTCCCAGCATCCATTTCGTTTGGAAAAGCGGTGATGGTGGTTTGGACGGCGAAAGGGCAATGCGGCGCAGTTTTCGTTGCCGCTTCTACTAAGATTTGCAGCCGCTGCGGCTTATGTAGTGCTGCAGACTATTTCCAACCGTTGCCGTCATCATTGCCGTCTAGGTCGGACCTTGAACGCGACATTCGGACTTCACCGATTGCATGAGTCTTGTGCATTTACGCCAGAACGCGAATGAGTAAAACACATTAGCGCCCGCAGTATTCAGAACAATGGGTTATTACACAGATCCCAATATCGCGGGAAAAGTACGATCATCAGTTGGATGGTGCGGCTATTTTCACGTTCATGGTTGTATCCCTTGCGGTAAGCTGCTTTCTCGCTCTCGACAAAGTCCAGACGCCATCATCGTCTTGGTCGTCACCACCGCCACTGTTGTGGTTGTTTTCATCGCCACGTTCTAGAATGGATAGTCGGCATATGTTTCCTCTTTCGATCTTCGTTCAAATATGGTGTGTGTCCTTTGCCATGGTTATGTCGCCTTGCCATGGTGTTGTCGGCATCCGTTGCCCCGTTCGACCTTCGTTCTGATATGGTGTGTGCCTTCTGCTTTGGATTTTCCAGCATTGACGTCTCCTCCAGCAATCGATTCCTCTACTACGGAAAACGAAGCTGGGATCGGCCCCTAGGCTGGACACCGCCCACACGAAGGTGAGGAACACTTTGCACTTTGCCGCCGTGCTGTTCGCCTGGGCACCTGTTGCTGCTCCGTTTGCTTGGTGAGCTGTTTCTGTTGAGTCTGAGCTGCTGTGGTCGTGCTGTACTTTATCCCTTTGGCCTAAGGCCTAAGCAGCGCTGGTGGCGTGGCCATCCCGGCCCTCCCGGTGCCTCTGAACCCGTACCTATCGCTCGGACCCCGTGCGATCCAATCCATCACACAAGCGCCACCCGTTGCTACACATGCTTGCTGCTGCTGCTGCTGCTGCTGCTGCTGCTGCTGCTGCTGCTGCTGCTGCTGCTCCTGCCGTCGCTGGAATAGAATCTTGGACACTTTCGACGCTTGGTTGCGGCACGCTCTCGGGATTCGCCGATTAGAAGACCACCAGCCTGTCCGTGACAACGGCCACTTTGTTGAGGCGAGCGACGGGCCCGGCCAAACGACCGACCAATCACGCGCGGATAAGGATAAGGACTTCCTCGCGCCATACGGCGGGGAACAGTGCGACCGTTCTCCGGACCGTTCTCGGGACCGTTCGCAGGACCAAGGAGCGGAATGGTTCCAAGGCGGGAGGGATAACAACGCCAAGAGTGAAGTGGTGCGGGGAGAGGAGACGAGACAAGAATCTCCCTCAAGGAAGGCGCACTACTACCTGAAGTTCTCCTCCACCGTGGAAAGGCCGAACCGGTTCGTGGACCGTTCTTTGCCGTTTTTCGTCCCTCCTGCACAGCCTCTGTGAGTGGCTTGGGAAAATCGGGGAGTTGGAAGTGGACTTGTTTCGATGCTGGTAGTGCTATTGGTTTGATGCGCGTGTGGCCGTGGGAAACCGAATCGATGGGGAAAAGTCGACCCATTGATTGGATAGTTTTATCGAGAACGATTGGGTGCCGTTAGTCGAGGTTCAAGTCTATGCACGGCATCGAGCATCAGTGCTAAATACACTCACAATCGCGTCGAAATTTGAGTGTTTTGGCTCCTGCATACTCCATTTCATCCAAGCGTCGTGATATATTTTTTAAGAGTCTCTCGTCCGCATCGGAAGCCCTAACGTTGCAAAAATTTTTGAACAATCGCTTTTTTCACCACGATAGTGCACGAAGAAGGCGGAGAAATTAAACTTTACCTTAGTCGCAACATGTCGTAGAACAACCCTGAGTTCGTAGGGTTTTCCTTTCGAGCAAGTACCGCCTGCACCCCCTCCCCGTCGTTTCTTCGCCTACATCCCTCTCCCCTCCCATCTAATCCACGTGCCCCCTCCGCTCCCCTCTCACGCAGGGAAACCCACGACGACGAGTTCTCGGAAAGCTTGGCATACGACGACTATGGTTTAAGCCCAGCCGAGGGGGATTACTCTGCCGGAAAAAGGGGTACGGGATTTTCACCCGTGGGCGTTCGAAATCACCTTAGAGGGAGCGGCGCAAGTATTTCTGGTACTTGTTTAGATTAATATCATGTTCTGCCCGTTGCAGGAGGCGGCTGTACAGCTATTGAGTTTACTGGTCGTGTCTGAGAGGTTCGCTCGTGACTAATAGGTCTAGTCTAGCGATAGCCCCCTTCTGAACGGTCTTTCTTCAATCCCTTCCCTGCCGTTGGTGCGCGCTACAAGTATTTGCTCTACTATCCGGCAGGAGGTGGTACGGTGGTGCCTTTTCCGTTCCCTTGAAGGACGGGGCCTGTGCCGCAAGCCCTGTATGCAGTGCCGTCGATTCTCCTACTGCACCTTTTTTTTTTTTCATTGGCAGCCTTACGCGATGGAACAGTTGAAAGGGTAGGACCACGAGCTTGAGCCTGAGGGAGGGAATCACAACGATAACATGACCTCCAGCAGGACAAGAAATCAAGACCCTCCCTTTCCCCGCGACTGCGATGAGCTCAGACCGCTTTCCTGCCTCCCCTCTGCCTTGCTGCTCTCTAAACCTTTAGGACGTCGAAGAAAGTGGTCGAGGGAGAGCAGGTCGGTTTGTGGGTGTGTGGATGGATGGATGGATAGGGGTTAGTCGTCGGTCGAAGGTTGTGTAGTTACCGTATGAAGATGGCTGGATGCGCACCGAAAAGCTTACATCACCATTGTGCGTGCTTCTTTCTGTGCTCCACCGTGATTTTCTGTGTCCATACGCACTCAAACCGGGATCCGATTACGTGGTATTCCGATGTTGACCGCGGGCGGATCACCATGGTACGTTTTCCTACTGGTTCAATGCATGCGGTTGTTGTTTGCTGCGACCGGTAGCTGGTTTCGTCGTACTTGTTTCGGACGATGTGTGAAGCCCGAAATCCCTATGCCTGCGACGGTATTTGGATACAAATACATGCTCCGTGCTAGAGAAAATTCGGTGTCGCTTCTGAGACGCTGATTAAACACCGTTGCCACTGAAATCACCCAGCGCCGTTAGGTTAACGAGTATGGTATCGTGCAGTACGAGCTGTCAAGGCGAGAACGTCTGCTGGAAAATCGCTTCACAACACTCCAGCACACCGTCGGTTGCACAAGTCAACATTCCAAACGCCGTGTTGGTACCTATTGTACCTGCAGGTGGGCCGATCAAAATGCGTGGCCCCCGCACCAGCGTCGACAGTCGGAGGAAGCGTTGGAGGGCGGGGAAGACGAGGAACCAGTCGATGGTGCTACTCGCATGCTCGAGGACGCAGTAGGGAGTGACAAGGATGAAACCGACATTTTCTTGAGGGATGCGTCGGCAACGAAAGGGATTCACTGCCGCCTAGGGATGGATGGGGTACGCACCATGTTGTTCTGAACTGTATTAGTTTTATCGTTTGCTCACCGTCAGGACAGCCAAGGTATTTGCGACATGCGAATACCGGCTAACTTTGAACCACGCGTACATGTGTTTGGTTCTCGCCGTGGTTACTGAGAACAACAGTTCGCCACTGATGACCCGCTACGTATCCCTGCCGGGTGTAATGTGGCTTCGGTCATCTCGCATCAATATTACCTTTCCGGCACCACGGAATAGGACAAATGGTGCAGGCTACAGTGCGGAGCACGCCCTGTAGACTAGTCTCCGGGCATCCCGACCATGCGGAACAGCAGAACTGCAATTATCAAATGGCATGTGCGATCGCTCGTGCCGTAGATGCTGTCTAGCCCCGACATGGCATGGCGGATGGTGTGATCGAGAGGGGTCCTCGGCTGGGAATTTTGCGTGGTGTGGACATGGTCAGTATTCCACACACCCCTCGAGGTGGCTTCCCCGCCAGGTAGTTCAATCAAAACATCTGGGATGTACAACACATTGATGGTATCTCCACCCCCTCTCTTGGGTGATTTCCCAGGGACGACTACTCCAACCCCTCGCTTAAGTTATATCCCAGGGAGGACTACTGCGATCCGAAGACACTGTCACCTCCCTTGTAGGCTCTAGTTTCAGGTGATTACGGCACCCGGGTCTGTCGTGATTATGTCGTCCTCGTCTCGCTTCGGCTGCGCTTCGCCGCTGCTTTTATTTCTTGCCAAAGGTCATGTCGGAGGGCCACTACGACGGGTCGCGGAACATGGTGGCACTCCTGGCCGGAAAACGTCGTTGGATTCTGTCCAACCCTCAGAACTGCGGGCACATGCACATGTTCCGAAAGGGCCACCCCTCCGGTGAGAAGTCGCTACTACTGTACTCTCGGTTCTCCAGACATCATGTTTCTTGTAAGACACCAACTTGCTGATCTGGTCACACGGTTAGAAATATGGTGAAGGGGCGGCAGTCAAGCAACGCTCGATACAACACCGCTCGGCGTTCCATTTCTGCCCCATCTCCACATTGCCTGGCGCGAATTTTCGCTCCGTATCGGAACGTGTACAGAATTCGGCAGTTGTACCACTTCGCGAAACGATGACGTGTAGCAATTTCGAGCCCTGCACTGCATGGAACTCCTTCAAGAGTTGTGTGGTCCGGGGAAGCTTGGAAATGTTCGAGTTGAAGAGTTCCAGACAAGCTGCGTCCAAAACGGTGTGGTTTTTCGAGATCACGGCGGGATTTTACCCTCCTTGTCCGAACCCGGCTTGTCGCGATTACCACGACAAGGACGTTACTAAATACTGAAGTACAGAATATTGTAGTATTTCTGCGCTTTTCCAAGCTTGTTGAAGAGAACGATACCTTAGTCCCACAAGACACACCGTTCGACAATGTCTCCACATGCGACCATTTTCGTCGGTCCTTTGAATTTCACTTTTCCTTTTTCCCTCAGCTCGACACACGTCCGCGGACTGGACAGACCCGAACGTGGCGTCGCAGTTCCCGAATCTACAGGAGGCCACCGCGAACGAGGTCATCCTAAGAGCCGGGGAGGCCCTTTTCGTGCCGGAGCACTGGATCCACTCCATCGTCAACATCGGAGTCAGCGCGCAGTGCAACAGGTTTGTGGTATAGGGATGCGAGTCGCGGCGTAGCAGCGGGTCTGAGACCACGGGAGGGAGGCGATGATTTCGTAGGTGCTGGCTGTTCGCGAGGCCATGATATACGAGCAGGCAGAGATTCCAGTTTGTAGTTAGGCGTGCACGTACGGTTCGGATGTTAAAACCGCGCCAGCGAGCGTTGAAGTAAGTCCGCAGCAGCTCACAGGAAGTTACACCCTTGTTTCGTGTCCACCTATTTACCCGTTGTCGCCCTCGTTCTCTGGCCCATGCCGGGACGACGACCGAACAGCCGATCTGGAAAGTCCAACCTGTACCGGCCGATCATTAAAGAATGCGAAGGTAACGCGCACGCCGAGTGATCTGATCTACAGTATCCTCCATTATGATTATTTTTTGTCTTTCCCACCGCCGGGTTTGTGGCGTCGATAGCAGTACAGCGGAGGAAGTAGCCCATTGGCCTTCTTGCCCTCCCCAAGCGGCATTTTCGCAATCATTGTATCTGGGCGGTTCGGTGCTTGGTATCATTTTTGTTGACTGTTTGCGCTTCTCAAAAGGATGTGAAGGGGTGTGAGTCTCGTCTCATTTCTTGAGTTCGTTGTGCCATCTGCACGAACGATCGTGTCCTGTAGACCCGGTTGGCTCAAGGACTACCGAAACAACGAAACTTGAGCAA
The DNA here is from genome assembly GCA_902602495.3 of Ectocarpus sp. CCAP 1310/34. Lineage (NCBI taxonomy): Eukaryota > Phaeophyceae > Ectocarpales > Ectocarpaceae > Ectocarpus > Ectocarpus sp. CCAP 1310/34. The sequence goes on from CACKRE030005262.1 coordinate 37,578, forward strand.
CGTACCGCCGAGCAGGCTGTTTCCCTGTGTTAGAGAAGGTGTGATAATAGTAGGACCTGTGCAGGACATAGAACTGGGTGACAGGAAGACCGCCGTTCCGGCGTGGTTATTGCTTTAGAATATAGAATAGCAGTAGTAAACAAGTTGCCTTGTGGCGGGAGGGCATTCCAATACGGCTTGTCCCAAAGCGGCGCTGTGTAGATGTATTCAGTGGGTCAATGTGCTCTGCACACCGCCATGCAGAAAGGGTCAAAGTATTTTCGAGGTGTACTTGTACGTTCCCATTCAAGCTGATGGTTGACTGTTTCCTCGCGCTCCTTCATAAGCTGGGATGGGGCATGCAAGGTCTTTGCCGGGCCGGGCTCGCCCAGCACCAAGCGCAAGCCCCGTGCATGAGGCGTTCGGCACGTTGCATTCAGGGTGCGCTGTGCCCTCGGTGGCATTGCCTACTTCGTTGCACTTGGATAACAACATAGGTTTGATGCCTTGGCTTCTTTTCTGGAGCCTTCATTTCCAGAGTCAGCGAGGAGCCCTGGATTAGATGTCTTGTGAGTGCTTGACCTTTTTCACAGTCGCTGATGCAACACGCGAACGATGTCCTCTGAGGAATTGTGACTGGCTGCAGTCACTCAGCATTTTTCCTGGGTGCAGTGTTGCTCCTGCCCTTGCCAGCACAGCGATCATTGGAGAAAGTCTGCTGAGACCACATGACCAGCTCGACAACGCGGTTTTGACCAGGGCGATTGTGTCGCAGTCCTACTCAGCTTGAAAAATGTGCGACTTGTGCAATTTTGCCGCCGTCCCAGCGACAGACCAAAAAGCATAGTCTAGCCAGCTCAAAAGGTGTGCGACTGGAATAAGACTCTTCGTACACAAGAATGTTTCTTTTTTTCCTCCCATCATTGGACTCTGTCGTCTGCCCCTCTGGCCCCTATCCTCCACTTCTACTAGCTAGACGACCCAACCGGGGTCACATAGGAGGGGGGGGCTGGACCCCCTCCTGCGGTTCCTGCCCGAGGTATTTTTATCGCGAGAAGGGTACAGCAATCCCTTCCCTCGGCGGGTTCCGAGCTAAAGACGAATCACCTTTCCCACCTCGGAGAAGAAAAAAAAAAAAAATTGACTTCGCAGATCGTTCTCAAACGCCCAAAAACGACGTTTAAAAAAAGTTCCCAAAAAAAAAAAGTTCCCCTTCAGCCCGAACTTTTTTTTTCGCCGCATTGCCGAACTTTTTCGCCACGGGAATCGTCGCCAATCGATTCCGCTTGGTCGAATTAGGGGGGGTAGAGCCACTCAGAAAGTTGGTCAGACAAAAAGTGGTGGTGGGAAGCGGGCTTGAAAATGCTGCGCGGCCAGGGCCCAGCGGTGACTGCCGCTGGCGAATGTACACGCATCATGTATGCTGGCCAAACAAGATACGAGGTTATCCACAAGTGGTCCCCACACGAACGAGGAATCAAGCTTCGCACCACCTTGTTGGACAGCAAGAGGAAGGGCAGAAAAGCCGCGGAGAACACAGGCTACTGCGAGGCTAGCGAAGTGGTTTTGTCCAACTTGGCCCGCGAAAAGGCTGACGCCATCATGGCGGGCAAGCGAAACGCAGCTCGGAAGAACGGCATACCACAAGGCGGCGGAAGCGGGGGTTGCGGGGCAGACAGGGTTATGTCCTGCCCCGTCATCGCCGCCATCCAGGGTTCGCATGAGGGATTGAGGACACGTTCTTCTGCCACCACCAACCCGGCTGCTAATAACCCAGAGGTAAGCTGCGCGTCCGGTTGGGCAAGTACGATGTGTGGTACTGCTGTAGCACGGGTGCTGCTGCCTGCTGCCTGCTGCCTGCTGCTGCCTGCTGCCTGCTGCTGCCTGCTGTAGGTGTATCGCCGTACGTAGCATACATCCCAATTCAGTCACCATAGTATCAACTACAACCCGTTGAAAAGCCAAC
>CACKRE030005263.1:22920-33100 GCA_902602495.3 Ectocarpus sp. CCAP 1310/34
CTTCTTGCGGGCTGCAGATCTTCTCGGCATCATGATCACTGCTGTCCGCACCAACATCTCCCACCTCAACATCCATCTCCACCGCACTTTCAGTCTCCATGATTTGAGGCGAACCATGCTGCCCTTCCTGCGGCTGAGGTGGGGGCTTCAGCCATGCTGCCAAGCTCCCCGCCATCCCGGCGTCCTCCTTGCTCCACCGCGCTCGCCTGTGGCGATGCTGCGTCGACCGGTGGAGTGGTTGCACCGCGTGTTTTCGCGCAGGCGGCGCGACTTCGGGCGCCNCAGCTGCTTTCCTCCTTTCGGCAGGCCGATGAGAACGGCGGTGGGGCCAGTCGTCGTCGTGGTCGTTGGTGTGCATGGGAGAAATATTGGCGCCTTCATGGTCGGAAGAGGGAGGAGAGTCGTTGCCTACAGCAGGGTGCGCAGGGGACGAAGGGGCCTTCCGAATCGTGCCGTCGGCGTTCCTTGGCAGCTTGCGCTTACCCTTTGGGCGACCCATGTGCCCGGAGCGCGTGTGCGTCTTTCGTTGCGTGCGTAAAGGGTGTGTGTGTGTGCTTTTATTATTAGCATCGACCGCGCTAACCGGCTGACCAATGAAAAGACGTCAGTCTTAGTGCGGTTGAAAACACTAAACACTTCTATCTACTACCATGAACTGGGACCCCGTGAGGGGGCAGCATGGGGGNAAACGGACCATACAAACCCTCGTCGTCTATGTAGATTTGCGTCAAAGAGAGCCGTATATGCCGTACTGCCGAGTACAGCGGCCGCGACCGTTCGAAATGATCGATAGCAATAACATTCACGTGCTCCGCATCACGCGGGCGAAGAGAGAGAGCGGATGCAAGGGATCTGGAGGTTGGCATACAACAGCAACTGCATGCCAAGAGAGAGCACGGGGAATCCACCAGCAGTGACCGGCGTTTTGAAATTTCAAACGGCGACATAGTCGGCCTCAAGTTCAAATATGGCGTACCAACCGAGGCTTTTTTTGCGGCGCCGGCGGGTAAAGGCAAGCTGCAGTAGTGTGAGAATGACATCGTGTCCTCCAGGGGGGCAAAGGAAGCACTGCTCTATGCACGATGGTTGTAGCCAGGATGTCCAACACAGCAACACAGCTGTAGCTGCCAGCGGTGCACGGCAAGCTCTGGCAGGTAAACAACTCACGAGCTTGGAGGTGGGTGATGCAGTCATCGACTGGCCAGGCACAGACCCCCGGAGGTGGCTCGTCCGTTAGCATCTTGAGCTCCTTCCCGAGCCTGACAAGCCCTACACCCGCCATGTGTGTTCCAAGTAGTCGCTGCTGCGTGCCGTGGTGCACGGGGTGAGACTGCTGCAGCTTGGTCGAGCCTCTCGGGGGCACCGTTGCGAGAGTTAGGGGGGCTCCGTGGAATCAGGACGAGTACCCTATTCACCTCATTTGTACATACATCCGACTTGGATCTGTTTATCTTCTGACCTTCACCAACTTCCCACTTGAGTTTGTCCGTTACAAACCCCATCTTGGCATGCTGGCAATCCCCACAACCCTCGTGCTCAATGGTGTACAGGCTGCTATTTGAATATCATGTTGATACAGATAGCGCCCGCACTAAAGAACTTGGCAGTTAAGAAAAAAATGAGACTCGGAAAAAATCAGACGCTCAGAACTTGAGCACCATTTGTGAGCCCTGTTAAGAACCCCTACACTAAAACCTATAAAGTGGCGATTTGTAGCCCACAAGAGGATGATCGGCAATATAAGAACCCCAGCCTCGGCCGAAACTGGAGGTTCTTACGTGCAGGCGCCATCTGTATGGATTTTTCGCACACGCAGTTTTCTCTGCTTAGACTAATGGTCTATACACAGACTATTCTTGCCACGAGTAAAACTAGGTACCATTATCTACGATGATTGATTGCTGTTGTAGCGGAGGAACTGCTGTGTGAGCCCGAGCGGTTTTTCAGCAAAGCGTACAGCATGGTATTCGTCAAAGCTGCACGTGTGTTGCTGTGTTTAATGAGAAGGGTTGATCACCCGGCCGTAGCGAAGCAAGCGGATTCACTCAAGACGTAGTATGACTCCACACGTCACAGATTTGATGTGGTCTGGTTGGGTGTGTGTGTTTTGGGGGGGATAAATCTTCGGTTTGGGGACGCAGCAGTGTCTCAACCGGAATGAACCGTCGATGAAGTGTAACGGACACCAGGTTTGGATCTTCAGTGTTGGAGAGGCACGGCCGACGCCGAACAGAAGGAAATGCAGTGACTTTCGCCAGAAAACCAAGGATGCAACGTTGCTCGTGGTGTCGGCTTTTTGTTTTGGTCGTCGGGCGAGCGGGTGTACACGTGCGCACGTTGATTGGCAGCTGAAAAAAAGCGCCACACGCCAGGCAGGCTGACAGAACGCAGATCGTTTCTGTCCACGCCGATTTACCGGTTGCTCTCCCCAAAGCAGCAGCCAAGAGTGACACGTGCGCGCTGAAGGCCTGAAGTGCTACCGATACTTGTACTCGTGTGCATGGCGAACACATACCGCAATACTCACTTTGCTTGGAAACCAAGGGACCCTTGGAGTCAAATCCGGATCCGAATGGACCTTATTCTTTCAATCAAACTCATGGATTGGTTAGCTACTGCTGTAGATATCCGATGTGTAGGTCAGTCGGTAAACCCCTTCAGGCTGTCCACGAACCTCGCATTCGTTCACGTGAGTCAATCTCAAAGTCGTGTCACATCAGCGACCCGCCAAACGAAGACCTTCGACGCCGTCCATCAACCTTTTTCCCGGTTCGGCGGCTCGCAAAGCAAGGCAGCCTCAAGAATAGGACAGACCCCCCACACGAACCCTGTCACCGACACGCCTCCAAACTAGTCGTGAACTTCACCGTGCGCCTGCCGTCACACCACCCGTGGTCTTCGGCCAAAGAATCCCTCATAACGAGTGGTACACATATTGGCGAAAAAACTTGGGTCACGCAAGATGGTGGGCGACAAAGACCGGAGTTCATCCGCAAAACACACACGGATTTGGAGAAACCAGCCGTAAGGTATTCAACCCGCCCTCTCGGGCCAGCCCTTTTCACAGCAATCCTACGCCTGGGGCTGCATGCCACCCATGGCCGCTTCGAGTTTCTTTAGCAACTCCGCCGTCTCCGGGTCACCCTGGAGTTCTTCCATCGCCTCCGGCCCGTCGGCCATGACCTGACCAATCCAATGGACAAACAAGCGTCAGCAAGCAACAAACAGGACGGGGCGCATGTACCGCCGTTTTTCTGTGTGAGTGAATGCTGGGGTGGTCGAGTGTGCGGCGTCTGCCAGAGATGGGCTGCATGCAAAGGGGAAGGAGAATACATGCGGCTAAAACAGATCGTTCATGACCCCCAGAGACCGACGACCCGAGCAACAAGTTCAAGAATCTCAAACAAAAAATTTCTACCGGAAAATACACGCCTGCTTCTCTAAATCTGCCGCATCGCCCCGTGTCAGCCGGACGCCACCCTCCCCGTCGATGGGTGGGTCGAGACAGCAGCGCAAGGAAACAAGAGGCCGTGACACAAGAACATCATCAGTCGACCCAATGCTCGGCAATAGGTCAAGCTCGTGCCTCGACGATTGGTTCCCCCCTCACCTTCTTCATGATTTCCTGGAGCTTGGGGTTCTGCATGAGAACCATTAGCTCCGGGTTAGAAACCATCTTGGACAGCATCTCAGGGGTCATTCCTGTGCCGAGAGGTCAAGAACAGTTGAGCGGGCCAGAGTGAGCACAGGGAAGAGTATTGGTGGGCGACTTTTTCGGGATTCAAGATTGGCGCCCCGGGGCGGGTGGGTGGACGAGTCTAGACAACGTCACGGCTCGGGATGGGAGCACCAGGTCTTTCCGAAGCGCAAGGGGAGGAGGAAGACTAAAGCACAGCACACTCACACAGCAGTATGTCTCGGCACGCACAACTCTACACCACCCAAAGTAGTGGATGCTTGTCAGGCGCGTGCTGTTGTACTGCGGACTGAATTTCTCCTCCTTGACAGGCGCATGATATTGCTGTGCGTACTGTACTTTACTTCCTTTTTTGCTGCTGTCATTGCCACCGTGCCACTGCCGCTGTCTCTGCTATTGCCCCGGTCGCGAGTGCACCGGTGCAAATAAATGAAAATGTAACAACCGAAACGCACCTCCCGGAAGGGTGCCGTCCGCCGCGGTGAGGTCCTTTAGCTTCTCCTCGTTCAGGAGGTCCTCTGCCAAACCGGCGGCTCTTTCGGGATCCATCCTTTCGAATGAGGGAAGGAAGGAACGAAAACAGAGTAGAGAGCATGAATATGGGTCATAATCAGACGCTCGTTTCAACAATGACCAAGAACAAAAACTACTTCACCAACCACAAAGTAACAAACGCCGGGCCAGAGACGTGTGTTGCAATCGGCTCGTCACCTAATCTTCATACGTTTACATCGCTTCTACCACGACCACAAAATATTTATATCGCCACGTACTAAACAAGTACGGACAGAGGGAGGTAGTGAAAAGAGAGATGGGAACAGTTCTCAGCCATATGAAGACGACAACAGCAACAACAACAACAACAACAACAACAACAACAACAACAACAACAACAACAACAACAAGTAACACACGAAAGCAAGGACAACAAACGCAAGGACGACAACAACAACTAACACACAAACGCAAGGCCAGCAATGTGTTGCGATCGGGAACTGCGGCGGCGGCGGCGGCCATCCTCTCTCTCACCTGTTCTCGAGGTTCTCCTTATTGAAGTCGTCGATGATGGACGGGTCTGCTCGTCCCAAGCTCCGTGCCTCGATCAACTTCTCCACGAGCTCGTCCTGAACAACAAAACACACAACATCAACGGGAAGATGGGAAAAACAAGATTGCGAAGGGCGGTACGTACGGCCACGGCACAAGTCACGATTATTGGCCCTTGGCGACAAACTAGACGTTGCAAACAACGCAACGCCTCGATCATGGGCGCAGCTACGACCCCTACAATGTACGAGGATACCGGAAGGATCTGGGCGCACGCTGAAAATGACTTGGAAGTATATATTCGAACGAAGCGAGATATCTTACTGTAGCCGCCACCGCCGTCGGTGTTGCCGACGTGTCAAATAAAAGCGACATTTGACATTGACGGTGAACGCACGACATTTGTGTCGCGAGTATCTCGCCAACACAGCCAACCCACATTCTCCCCTTTGCAACACGTGGATGCATACCTTCTCAAATATCCCGGTGTAGCCTACGCCTCGCATGTCGAGCTCAGCCTTGATCTCGCTCGCCCGCATCTTCGCAACTCCCTCTGCGTCCGGGTCAGTCTTGTCGTCTTCGTCCTCCTCCTCCGCTCCTTGCCCGCCACCCGCCGGCGTGCCGTCCTCCCCAGCCATCATCGCCAAGGGCGCCGTCGCGGAGCGAACGCGTGGTCTTACGGCCGACGATCGGAAGTTGCCGGCAACATTTCTTCTCCCGAGATGGAAGGACACCGCCCTACCGCAAATGCTTTATATGCATCAATAGGCGGGCACTGTATTGTGATTGGACAATCGCTGGGGAACGGCTGTTGTTGAACCACAAACATTCAAACATTGAAACGTCTCTGTAGCCGTGGCGCCGTGTTCTCGATATTTATATTTACACAGCAGTTATGTAGACTTCTACAAATAACCGTACCATGTTCGTCCGGTATCTACTGTTGTACCTGCGGGCAACAAATAGCCCATCTAGGGAAAAGAATCAGCGAAAAAACTCAAAACCCATACACACGGCGTGTCCCTACTTACCGGGTAGGGAGAAAGAGCTGCGTTCTCTTCGGTACGTACAAGACGTTATATACTTGTCTATGGAAAAGATAAAAGAGTCTGAGATAGATAATGAAACAATTTAGCGTCAGATGTGTTTTTTGAACGGCTTTCGAAGCCGCCCATTGGCTTGCTGTTCAAAACTGCTCTTGCAACAGGCCATTTTTTTTCTAGAACGACAGCACTTCAACAAGCAGCGTGGTGCTCGTACGTGCAGGCGAACGCCTATGGATTTTTGTTTGCTGGCGCATCTAACACTGCAAGTCGGGAGAGATCTTGTGCAGCAGCTACAGCAGCAGGACGGCAGTACAGCAGTGACATGCATGTCTACTTCTGTAGGATTTCATAGTAGGTTTGAGCGGCGAATGAGCACCGCAGATCTTCGCCTTGCACCAGTCGTGCGCTCACCTCTTGGGAGTGACGCCGACGCCCACGAAGGCCAAGCCCGATGCGAGGCACGAAAGGACGAGAAGGGCCACAGAGCGAGGAGCCATCGTGTTTGGTTGGTGAGGAGAGAAAGTGTAAACTGGCTGCGGTGCGACGGAGGACGGAGGACGAGCCGGAGGGGGCCGAGGGCTGAGGTCATCCGTAGACCCCACAATCCTAGATGCGGGGCTCCCCTGGGTGTGCCACACTCTCACTGCACACCCAGACACTGCCTGCAACAATAGTGTTTCACGCTTCCACTGGTACCACCCATACAGCGCCAACGCAGCGGAGAGAGGGCTGGCGAAGTCTGATTCTGGTGACAGACCTTCTTCGTTCATAATAAAATCATGGATCAAGGAGACCGTGGTCGGGGGGGCCCAGAAAGTCAAGAGATCATTCAGGTACAGCAGTAGTATCTACGTGCAAACACGACTTGTACACTCAGCGAAGGAGTGGCAGCAACAATATGCTGCTGTAAGTCTGCACGTACTTTTGATTTCAAGCTTCAGAGAAGATTCCCTGTCCCAGCTATACCCAGCTAGTGCAAGGAATGTCCCCGTACACTGAAATTTGAAAATTGCACTTTTTCTGCACCGTATGACGCCCAATACCACCTACCTGAGACTGTCATTTGGCACAAAGGCTAACACCATTTGTATCACAAGCATGATTTGCAGCAAGCCCATGGCATGCTGCGCATCGAGTGCAGCATGTTGGCACTTATCATATCGCGCTCCTTGTAGCGTTAGGAGAGCGCAACATGTTCCTGTGGGCACACGATGACTCGAAACGCTCCAACCCGCACGGCAGTGCCCGCATTGTTGGAGCATTGGTCACTTGGATCTTCGCCAGACATCAATATCTACGAGCGATAGCGGTGATATCCGTGGGACTGCTGACGGTGCTCGTGTTTTCTTATGGTTGTGTGTGTTTGTATTGTTAGCATCGACCGCGCTAACCGGCTGACCAAAAGAAGACGTCAATCTCAATGCGGTTTGAAACACAAACATATCCAAATGCCATACCTAACTGGGACCCCGTGAGGGGGCGGCATGAGAGAGACTAAGCTATCCTCCGGATCAAGAATAGAAACGATAGCAACAAAAGAAAGCTGCGAGCGTCTACCAAGGCTGCTACCTTGCACTCGAGTTCGTTTTGGAATGCTTTCACCATCATCCTCCTTGCTTTCGCTACCCACCGTTCTCATCATCATTTCGACAGCAATTTTTTGTCGATTATTCTCTTGCCCTGCTGCGTTTGTTGTGGGGGAGGTCATGTGGCTCGAAGCTCTTGCCCTCTTCCATACCATGATTCCCTCCTTGATTGATGTCGTGGTCTCTGTCTTTTCCTCCTGTTCCCTGTCCTCCGTCTTCATCGCTGCCAAACGAATTCCCCTCATTGCCATCATGATCGTTTTTTATCTGCACTACATGCATTACCGAGATCCCAACCTATTGACGGTGGTTGTATGTGTGTGTTGTGCGGTTGTTGCTTGACGCGCGGCTTCAGGAGCTATTCCTGAATACGGGAGGACTGGTCGGCGCAGTGACCAGCGTCGAGGGAACCGGGCAGCTTATTACAGGTGACGTGGCCCGGCCCAAACGCTACAGAGCAGGTCGCAGATTTTGCATTGCGCCAGCAAACCAATGTACTCCTTAGTATCCAGCCAGCATGGTGGAATAGATCGTGTTGGAGACTACAGCACGATAAGAACGTGTGTTGTTCTAGTTTTTGAGGGTGGACCAACCACTATTTTCTCCCAGCGATGAAGCAGAAACAAATAATGTGTTCGTGGACTTTTCAACGGGTGCAACCTCGTTTCTTGATGTACCATCGGCTACGAAACGAGGCATCAATTTCGAAGGGCACACAACCCTATTCAGCGTTCTACACGAAACGATTACAATAATGTCCATAAACTCGAAGTCGCGGGTGCCTCCTCTTGTGGTACCCGTCCTCCTTCCGCGGCGCGCCGTCATGACGCATGATCAAAAGCGCAGCCCTCTCTTGAGAAGTAAAAAGCAAAGTCAACCAGGATAGTTTCCAATCGTAGAGGCTTACGCTCCGCCCCACTCAAACGCCGACCCCGTTCTCGCTAGTGCAGGATAACTTGTCATGGATGCTGAGCACGTGTTCCTCTCCCCCCCCCCCCCCCCCCCCCCCCCCCCCCCCCCCCCCCCCCCCCCCCCCCCCCCCCNCCCCTTCGCCATCGGTGATCGGTCCGGTGGGAACAACGCCTCGTCCTCTCGAGGACGCGTGGTCGATGGTTGTACCCGCTAAGGCATGAAAGACATGACCACGCACACGCCCGCCCACATAACCCTCCCCCGCCCCCCCCCCGGTGTTTTTGCACCGGGGTTGGGTTCATCGCTTGGCAACGCGTTGTAAAACAAGCCAATTCACTTCGTGAACTCGGCAACCAGGTTACCGTTCTTTTTTTTTTCCTTGTTTTTTTTTTTGGCCGTCACCATAATGGTGGTCGAGTAGATCATGTTGTGCGGGGTAGAGAAACCTCACTCCGCGCAAGGGGGATGATCGCACCACGTTGTGTTAAAATGGTCAAGCACCCTCGAGGCAGTTACACAGTGCTTACAACTTTCTCAGGAAGTGAAAGCACCAGAAAATAAATTAAGTCATACGCAGCTGTCATCCGTACGCAAGGAAGTAAGCACAAGATGCGGAACACCCTTGGCAGGATGCAGCGCACCCTTCATGCGACTCGCCGAATACCTCACGGCGCTTCGCGCTTGGTGATGTGAGAGACTGGTCCGGTGAGAACCCGGCGTGCTCTGTCCCGGCATTGTGGGGATGCGAGGTCAATGGTCTAACGACTACGGCATGCACGACTATGAGTCCCCCCCCCTCCCCCGACCCCGTCGTTCACCCCACCTAACCCTTCTCAGGCACAAGGAACGACGAGTCCGGGTGGAGCATCCTTCCCCCGGGTCCCGGTAGAGAAAAGACCACGGCCGCCACCGCCGCCGCCGCGTCCCTCGGAAACCGACTCACCGTCCACACCATCCGCGACACGGGGGGCCGCGTGCTGGGACTCGGGTCGTCCTCCTCGCTACGGGCCGCCGGCACCGGCGGCGGCGGCGGTGGAGAGGGTGGCGACGAGGATGCGGTGGTGGGGCGCTTGGAGTCCGTGGCGGAGGCGTGGGCGCCGCACGAGGGAGCCGTGACGGGAGTCGACGTGGCCGGTGGGGGGTTCGAAAGCCTTGGCGGCGTTTCGGGAGTGGTGACGTCGGGCGGGGACGGGTAAGAGACACGCGGTCGAGGCAATAAATGGTTAATGGGATGTTCTGAGCCATGGTGCCGGCCTCTCTCTCTCTTGTGTGTGTGTGTGTCACGCAGATGATGGTAATGCCGATACCGTTGTCGGTAGACTTGGAGGCGGAGGTTGCTGGCTTCTCTCGCTGCCGGAGTAGGTGGTGTTTTTCCGTTGGGAGGGGGAACGAGGGCGTAACTCTCCGTCTTTTGGTGCGTGTTTGGCATGGCCAATTGAGACACAGCCACCATGAGCGTGCGTTCGTGGCCGCGCTATCGTTTCGAAGTATGTTTGCTGTGGTTGCAACGAAGAGAGGAGGAGTGTTGGGCGCGACCCCCAGCGCTTCAGCGCAAGCCTCAATCTGCAGTCACCGTTACCTAACGTGGGAGTTATAGAACTTCACCAATGAAAATAATGCCTGATAGAGAACGGGACCACGCTTTTCAACTCTGGCGGTCCCTCCATGCTCGTTTTTGCGTCTCGTTGTCCCTTGCCCTCTCCATGCACTCCCGTGTTTCGCTCAGCGTTTTTCTTTGTTGGTTGGAAGTTCGCCTAGAGTACACCATCAAGGAGCGTGTGTTTGGAAAAGGAAGCGTATCGCGATTCCGCCACGCCGCCCCTACACCACGTCAAGCCGCCGCTGCCATCTCACACAATTCCCCCCCCCCCCCCCCCCCCCCCCCCCCCCCC
>CACKRE030005263.1:33190-51681 GCA_902602495.3 Ectocarpus sp. CCAP 1310/34
GTCCCATCGCAGGTGCCTCCGCCTGTTTGAGCTCACACCCGGCGACGACTTTGACGAAGACGAAGACGGTTCCCCAGGGGACGGCCCGTCCCTAGGCCTTGTAGGGCAGGTGCCGACGCACAGCGACCGGGCCACAGGGGTGGCGGCGACGCGGCGGCGGGCGGTGACCGTGGGCGAGGACGGGGTCGCGAGTGTGGTCGATCTGCAGCGCCTGGCTGATGATCATGGGGGTAGTGCTGGCGGTGGTGTTGGGGGGGGGCTGGTCTGGACGGGGAGGACCAAGGGGGCAATGCCGCTGTCCGGGGTGACGTTCCAGGGGGAGAGCGAGGAGGTGTGGTGTGGGTCTTGTGTGGTGTGCCCCTCCTGAAGACAATCTACGTGCGCATTTGTTCCTGGAAGATATGCAAAGAACCATAGGAAGACTGCGTTGCTTGTGCCGATGTGTTGAGAGGTCTTTTGTAAGCCGTGAGCTTTGTTGATCTTGTTCCGGTTTCGGTTCCTGATCGTCTGCTTTACTGCTACGGTTGCCCTAGCGATATTGGTTTGTGGTTGTGGCAAGCGGCATGTCCGCGGCGGCGGGGTGTGTGAGCTTGCTGGTTGCACGCCGTGAGACCATTTAGACATTAACGACCCACACCTTTCGAAGTTTTTTTTTTTTATTTCGGGGGTGGGGAGCAGCGACGCAGGAGGCGCCGCAGCAGTTTTTGCGCGAAACAATACGGACGCATCTAGTTCCGGGGAATAAACGCCCCGTTCCGTCCGCTGAAACCTGAAACACATCGGTCTAGCAAGGAGCCAACATGAAAAACAAAACATCGAAACCGTGTGATGCCATTCGTCTGGCTTGTCTCTCCCTCATGTCTCCTTCGGTCGGTGCATCCTTTTGTTCTGTGCGGTTTTTGCTGTGGTTGCTGCTGCTGCGGCTGCAACTAAGGTGTTTGCCACGGTGGGCTGCAATCCCAGGGGACAACTGCTGGTTTGGGATGCACGCACGGACGGCTCCCGGCCGGTGGTTAGAGGTGCTCTCGGCTGCATCCGCGGCAGTGAAGCTCCCTACCTGTGCGTGGCTAGCCAGCCCTTCGCACCGGAGGTACGGGCTATTGGTGCGGTAATATGTATGAAGTGTCCACACGTGAGGATTTGTTTGGTGCATTATTTTTCCACTTTTTTTTCCGGAACCGCGTGCGGATGGAGTTCCTGAAGCATTTTGTGTCAACGAAATTCCGGCACACAACGTTAATGCAGGTGATGGCGCTGACGCGCGATTGCCTAGTTCGAGTGTGGTCAGTCAGCCCGTGTGAACTTGCTGTGTTTCCGGCCATAATGTTGGTTTATGCCGGCTCTCGTTGTGATGGGGTGGCGCGAAAAAGTCCGCCAGCGTTGACGCCGCGCCCCTCGGTAGCTGGTCCCCTCTTGCATGCCAACCTGCAGACAGGACTGGGACGCTCTGCCGTGCTCTGCTTTTCTCGTATTACAGCAGTAGCAACAGCGGAATTTTCTTTCGACAGTAGCAGAGCAACAGGAGCAAATGCGATGGTTGACAACTCGGAAATTTATTTTGATCCCCTTGAACCGTGTTTAGTGTATAACCGACTGTCCTCTCTTGTCCCCATCCCGGCCTTCTCCTCCTGGCGAAACGACATGGTTTCATGTAGGTGTTCGCGTGCGGTGTAAGCACCGGGGAGGTGATTGTCTGGGACGTGCGAACGGGGGTCCCGCTGCACGAGCTCCAGGTACGCGTAAGAGGCCGTCGCGATGACGACTCGGCGCAATCGAAAACGTTTGTAGGTACATAAGCGGGGGGGCAAGGTCCTCGGGCCCCTTTTCAGTGGCATGTGCCGTACATTTCGCAAGATATCACCCCCCCCCCCCCCCCCCCCCCCCCCCCCCCCCCCCCCCCCCCCCCCCCCCCCCCCCCCCNAGCTCGATGATTACTCCTCCTCACCAGAAGGGGAGAGTGGCGGTGCCGAAAATGTCAGCGTTGAAAACCGTCTCGTCCAGATGTTGCCGAAAAAGGGCACCGGTTGAGTTTTGCACAATGCTCTTCTTCGTGGAGTTTAGTCGAGTTTTGAAAAATCGGTCCCGGGGGGTGGTGGTGTCTTCAAAGATTGCACGGGTGTCTTCTGTAGGGTAGCCACAGAAGTGTACCGGCGGTTTTTTGGGGGGTATTTACCCTACAGACCGTTACTGACGAGTTCTGTGGCACGTCCGATACCCTACCGGATAGTTCTGTGAGATCTGTGGTATTTCCGATACCCTACAGAACACGCCTATGAGTTGTGTGACGTCCCCATACCCTACAGAAAATAGTCTGTAGCATATTGTGTCACCTACGGTATTATTGTTTTGTTGATGTCTCTTGGGTGGAAGGCATGCGATGCTAGGGTAGGGTTAGCGCCGTCGTGTCCCAAAGACATAGCGGTGGCGATACCCGTTCCAGTCTTGTGTTATGGCCTAAAAATAGGCTTGGTGGCGGGATCTTTTTCACCGCTCGTGTGTGTGTTTGTGGTAACCGTTCCAGCTAATGCGATTTCCGAACACTGGAATTGATGGCTGCACTCATCTGACCCCCCCGTATATCCCCGAATCGCGTTCTTGTTGAGTCTGTGAAGGAATTTTCTCTCCGAAAAAAACGAAACGTGTGCCATGCGAATGAACGACCTCGCAGGCGCAAGACGAGACCAGCGCTGCGGGGGGTTCCTGGGGCGTGACGTTCCACCCGCGGAGCCCCCGGCACCTGTTTTCGTGCTCGGGGACCGGGGTGCTGACCAAGTGGTACATGCCTCCTGAGGGCCAAGCCCACGAACCTGCTGCCGTCGACGGAGGGGAGTGGGGGGGCGGCGGTTGGGAGTCTCTGCGGGGAGCGAGGCACCTGTACGAGCTGCCCTCTCGGTCTGGGCTGGTGGGAGTCTGCTACGACGAAACGGCGGACACGATAGCGGCCGTCAGCAAGCACGGGCACGTGGTGGTCGCGCACGGGGTGGCCGGTTTAAGACTGTGACTTCGTTCTCTTTGTGTGGTTTGGTGAATAGTTGGGTTATCGTTTCGTCTGGCCTGCGTGCGGGCGTGTGGGCGTGTGTATGGCTACTCTGTAGTGGTATGATGTTTGCTCTGTTGTTGTTAGGGGTTGGCTGATGAGTGGCGGCGGTTGACACTCGTCGATATTTTTGCCTTGTTGCTCGTATGCATGCGGTGTTATGTGTTTCGTCATGGGTTTTTACCCCTTCTTGTCTTCCGTCCGTTGTTCGGGTCGGATGCTTTTTGATGTACACGCACTGGCACTACTCCTCGGGTACACAACTCTCCGTTGTTTTTGTTGTGTTGGTGTTGTTTTTGTTCGTTGCTGTTCGTGAACGCGGAACGAGTCGTAACGAGAGAGGCATTCCAATGTCGTCGTCTTCGGCGACTCAAAGACGAGCTTCCTTGGTCGAAGACGAGTCTGGAGATGTCCGACTTCTCGCAATTCTGCGACGTCTCTCGGAGGTGTCGGCGGAGTATATGAGGATATCGCAGCAGACACGAGGCTTGTCGATGCCGGAGAAGGAATAGACGACTGTCGAGAGGAGGGTGCACAGGATGCACTAGCGGTGGTTGACTCCGTCCTGTTGTCGGCCACCGCCGCGTACCGTTCAACGCCTTGAAGGATGGTCCAGCTGTTGCCGTCTTGGTCGTATCGGAGCCATTCCGAGCGACAATCATCGCGTCTGATTCGCTTCGCTATGCAGCTCTTGAGCGTTTGGCCGATCGATCTCGACGTCCATGTGGCTTGCACCGTTTTTTCCCCTCCCCGCCGCAATCTTGCCTCAAAGGAACGGCTCAGAGGCATGCTACGCAAGGACGCGAGTTGCGTGGCCGTTGTTGTTGCGACTAAATGTGTGCAGCGGTGTGAGAGGAAGCGTAGATCGGAAGGGACCCCCAACAGGCGGTCGTACGGAACCCCCCCCCCCCCCCCCNCTCAACTGCATCCGGCTGTTGTTGCTGAATTTGCTGTCGACCCGGACGGCAAAGTTTGCATTATGCATAGTATGCGAAACTTGTTTCTACGTTACACAGTGTTCGACACTGCAGTACTGTAGTAGTGCAGCGGAGTCTACAACAGCCATCCCGACGAAAAAACACAAGGGGGGGGGCGGCGGTGCGAAACAGAGCTGTCAAGGAGGGCAGGAGAGACACGGGCGAGCGCCAAAGAAACGACGAAGATGGTGGACCCAGCCACTTTCCCTCTCCAGGGGCTGTATGGTCGTAATCATAGCGGATGCCGTCGCGTTCGTCATCGACGACCGCGTACGAATCTCTCATGTCTCTTGCTTCAAAAACAGCAGCGACGACAGTCTTACACGCGAGTCTGCGTTCCCAGGAAAGGTAGAGGTTTGGGCGAGTCACGCATACGCTTTTGTCTTCACGACACTTCATTCAGCAGGACAGAAAGGCGCGCTGTCAAGCCTGCATTTTTAGGCGGAAGAATTAGGTGTGGGTCGACAAAAACAAATGGACGGGAGCTTTGCTATTCGAAGGTTGAGTTTTTCTCGGAAGGCACTTTAACCTCAGATCACTGCCGAATTCTCAAGTATGCTCGTGGATCCGACATTCTGGAAAGAAACGGCCACCACAACGGAATCTAGGTGGTTCACAGATGAACGCCGTTGAAACATGTTTCATCTGCCACACGTTAACCGCGCGACTTCGCCCATACAGACTTAGGCATTGGGGCTTTGGACGGTCAAAAAACGCCGACCAGTACCCCAGCGTGCAGGGCGTTTGACTCGACCACGACATAGCTCCCAGCTAACATCCTCTTTGCAGCCATAACACATCGTTTCAGCTCCATGCACACCACAAATGCTTTCATACAAAGCCAATCCCCCCCCTCCCGCCCCCCTTTCTACCCCCGACAACAAAAAGAGCTCTAGGAAACTTGCTACCGAATTGTCATTTACTCTCTTGTGCAATCCTCGTACTCTGATTCTGCCAGCTTCACATCACACGCGACACAACACGCCCTCACATATATTCGGCAGATGGACAGGAGAGCACATCACACCCCCAAGGGGGCGACGGCCAAACGAGAAAAACAGCAGTCTCCGCCGCGACCAACACTCACTGGCTGCAACAACTGACGTACATACGGCAAAAAGATCTGGGTGGGGACTGACTAATTATATATGCGGAGATCCCACCGCTCGATCAACATCCACTGGTGTTATCGGACATATCATACGGTGGTTTTAACGGAAATATCTTACTACACACGCCAAAACAAACATCTAAGGCAACAACAACGGAAACAACACAAGCTCTCGTATAGCCAATAGCAAAGGAGGATGCCTACAAACTCCTCACGAAATTACAGAGAACAAACGCCCGAGCGAGCGCATGCTGCTTCCAACCACGCTCGGGTAAAAACATGCTATATACTATCCAATTACGCTCAACGCTTCCGGGCTAATCCCCCCCTCCCCCCCCCCTCGCTCCTCCATTCTACAGGCCACGATTACCAAGATTCACGCCTGGAAAACAAAGCGGTAGCTCCCTTCTTTATTTTTCTCTCCAGACCCAGAGGGCAAGAGCGAGCGATTTTGGGGTATGCATCAACATCGGCGACATGTACAAGCAAACCAGCGAACAAAGAGAGAGTCTCGACAAGCATTAGTCTTGGCGGTTTCAGCGAGGAAGAGGAAGAGGGTAGGAAAGGACAACAAGACAGGTGAGACAGACAGGAGCACAACAAGAGAGAGTACGCAGTCTGTTCGCCAAGGCTATTGTACGCAACACTAATCGAAATCCTGAGGGCACGATGAAAAATTTAACACCTCTGACATCCATCACCAAAAAACATGTTAATCCCGTTCTCAGGGAATTGTGGGAGTGCACTTTGATGTGTAGCCGCACGACCTCACTGAAAAGTAACAAAACAACAAGCGAACATCCTCAAAGCTGCAGCCTACAATACTTGCCCTTCCCTCCAACTGGCTCCAACAAGGCAACACGCCGCAGCTATGCATACAACACTACTGCAGTTCCCTCCAAATGGCTCCCCAACCGCCGTAGAGCCCCGGCAAACCTCTCTTAGGTCACAACCACAAGCGATAACGACCAGAAAACGGCCCCCGTACATAAAACTCCGTACCAAAAAGACCAAGCAAATGTATCTTGGGTTACAATCACAACAAGGAAGAACGACCAGAAAACGGCCCTCGTACATTAAACTCCGTCGTACCAAAAGACGAAGCACTGTTCTTCTCGTTGCCGATCTTTACAACCCCAACTATTCCACGAGAGCCCGTGTCAGCCCAACTCTGCACGAACACCTTGTGCCATGTAAGATCCTCCAAGCAGCAACCCCGCGCATCTGCCGATTGATCCGCCCGACTTCAGGACCAACACCACCTTCCCTTCCCTGAAACAGAACGCCGGTTATACACGTGCCCGGTGATCAACCAGAGATTGTCTGAATCTACGGCATCCTGCCAGACTCCGCCTGATCAAGCTGGTCGAGCTCGGAGAACTTGACCTCTGCCGTGGTCCCCTTGAGCTTGTGGTACCAAGAGTCCACCACCCGGAGACACCTCTCGGCGCATCCGCACATGGCTTCGTCTGCGCATCGAGGAGGACAGCGGGGGGCACGATTGGGGGACGCAACGTACGAAAGGTGCGAATGCTGTTGATCAGATCACTGCTCGTTCCTCCTCGCATCTCGGTCGGGCCACCACCAAGTGACAAATTGGGTCCCGCCAAAGTGTCATGATGCGAAGACCTTATCCGGAATATACGAAAAACCGACTCGGGGAAGACTATCGCATCACCATCGTGGCTGCGTACGCTCGTGCAAAGTATAATCACTGGGGGATACTGCAGCGATAAGATCAACTCTATACAGACGGCGCACAAGATGTCCCGCCGTCACGAGGCCTTTCCTAGCGGCGAACGGGGACAGGGCGCTAGATTGTTCTCAGAACTCATGTCGGCAAGGAGTGGGTATACCAGGCCGGAGAGACATACTGCATTCTCACCCGGAGGCATTGAAAGACACCTGGCAAATTCCCACGTGCCGAGCTTCCGGCGGCGTACACCAAGGAGACGCGACAAGACTCTCACAACAGCCCTTGGGCACACGCTCGCCGACAAAGCGGCTAAACCAGACGAAAACTGCTCCGAGATGCCCCCCCCCAAAACCCACTAAAATACCTACGCGACAGGAACATACGCCTGTTCGTTCGTTGCAAGAGCAACGGACGGGTTCGCCATGCACTCTCTCCCGCAGCATCTGGTGACATCGACAGGTGTACCAAGAATCTTGGCGCTATCGGCCCGAGACCGCAAACCAAGCGGCAGTTTTTCACATGCTGCCAACAGGCGGCGTGCCCCTTCCGTGACCGAAATACCTCTTTCATGAGGGGCACAGACGTTCCTTCAACAAGCGCGTGCGTGCACACCAAAAACCCTCAAGCCATGGAGATAAAATATGAAGGGCTCAGACGTTCCTTCAACAAGCGCGTGCGTGCACACCAAAAACCCTCAAGCCATGGAGATAAAATATGAAGGGCTCAGACGTTCCTTCAACAAGCGCGTGCGTGCACACCAAAAACCCTCAAGCCATGGAGATAAAATATGAAGGGCTCAGACGTTCCTTCAACAAGCGCGTGCGTGCACACCAAAAACCCTCAAGCCATGGAGATAAAATATGAAGGGCTCAGACGTTCCTTCAACAAGCGCGTGCGTGCACACCAAAAACCCTCAAGCCATGGAGATAAAATATGAAGGGCTCAGACGTTCCTTCAACAAGCGCGTGCGTGCACACCAAAAACCCTCAAGCCATGGAGATAAAATATGAAGGGCTCAGACGTTCCTTCAACAAGCGCGTGCGTGCACACCAAAAACCCTCAAGCCATGGAGATAAAATATGAAGGGCTCAGACGTTCCTTCAACAAGCGCGTGCGTGCACACCAAAAACCCTCAAGCCATGGAGATAAAATATCAGCAGCGTTCGACGCGGGAAATGACATTTGATCGTACGCAGAGAAAAGCCGCCCGCTGCAGCCGCCGCTGCTTCCCGCCCATTGCCTGGTGCCCCCCACCCCCCCCACCCCCCCGACTCACCATCCGAGCACTCCCCCTGGTCGTCAGCGTCCTCGCCCGCCGCATCATCCCTCCCCAGCAATCGCGCGCGCGGCAGGTTTCCCAGCAAGGAAGCCCGGTGGCGTCGCCGCCTGCTGCCCGCGGCGGGTCTTCGCGGCGGCTCGGAGGCCTTGTTCTCGATCTCGATGAAAAGAGACCTCGACACCTTGACAGGGCGACGACTACTACCACTACCACCCCCGGGCGAACCAACGAGCCCCCCCACCTCCTTGCCGCTTTCCCGCCCTGCTGCCGTCCTTCCTGCACCCTGCTGTCGGCAGTGAGCGGTGCTTCTGCCACCGCCGCCAAAGCGGCCTGACGCTTCGCAGCAGCCTCCGTCGGCTCCAAGAGATGGTCGCCGTTTAGCCCTGCCCGCGCCCATCGCTGCCTTTCTCCTCCTGCCTCCAATGCCGCCGCCGATGGGCGCCGCCGCCGATACCGTTCTAGAAACGCCTCCGTCGACCAGAAGACCCCTGGACTCCCCGTCCTCCTCTTCCTCGCCATTGGCCATGATGGCCTTGGTGTTGGCGCTGTGGTGGTGTCTGCTGGGACCGCCGGTAACCAAGGCACGTCGCCGTCCCGCAACGGTGGTTTCCTCGATCTGGAAACACGGAAGGAAAAGCGGGATGGTCACTGGTGAGGTAGGGGGGGAGGTGCAAGAGCAATGACAGCAAAGCACGCGGTGTGCATAGTGGGCTGTCGCAAACTTTGTTCGGATCGATCCGATACAGAATCCACGATTGGACTTTACCGAGGCGACAGAAACATTGGCGCCGGCAACACAACGAAGAAGCACGAAGGTAAACAGATTGGAAGCGGTAACGGCAACAACACGAAGGGGCAAAAACCCTTCAGCCTCACTCAATAACAGAAAAGGGAAACACTACAATTGAGCTCGGAGACGACAACCGACTCCGCCACCAGGCCAGCGAACAGACTCTGCTGCCCCGACCCCCCTGTCGATTGGGGCCGCTCTCACCTCCCCCTCCGAGCCCCAGGTCTCCTCCTCGGCAGAGCTGAAACCGTCAGGAGGCTTGAACGGCATTAGCTCCTGCTCCTGCTGCCGCACGCCACCAGCCCCGCCGCCGCCGCCGCCGCCGCAGCAGCCCTTCTGCGCAGCAGCAACGCTGCCGTGACTGCCGCAGCTGCTACTGCTGCTGCAGTTGGAGGCGCTTGTGTTGCTGGAGAGGCAGGAGAAGTCTGACAGGTAGCGGCTCCCGCGCGAACCTTCCGACCCGGTGTCCCCCCAGCCTCTGGAGGGGAGGGACATGGGCGGCGTTACCGAGCAGGCGTAGGATGGTGGCCTGTGCTGCTGCTGCTGCTGCTGCTGCTGCGAGAAGGACGGCATCGCCTTGCAAGCGCCCCCCGTGCTGCTGCTGCTGCTGCTGCTGTTTTCTGGTGGAGGGAGTGCGCATGGGGAGGGAGCAGCGTCGTTGAAAAATTGGGACCGCCAGCGTATGTACGGCTGTTGCGAGCGCCACGAGTTGGTCGTTCAAACGAGCGCCGTGTGTGGAGAGCAGCACAAACAGGTAGGTGATGACGTTAGGTCAGTCAGGCCGCATGTTTCATGCTCCGACTTCGCACCGGCGATGCTAAACTCCATTACTAGAAAAGTGTGAAGGGGGGGGGGGGGGGGCCTCGGAGCTGGCCTCTGGGACACAAACGTTTGTTGCACTGCTGTTCGTGGTCACTGGCGCAAGTAGGTTCAAAAGTGTTCGTAATGCATTGGCCCGTTGTGTTCTTAGGGAGTGCGTCTCTCTAACCAACCAGCAACAAGTCAAGCGGACTTGATAATCTCGTTCGAGAGAGAAGACAACGCTCATGTGCAGTACAACGAACACTTGTTTGGGAAAAATCGGACCTACACTGCTTGGCGCCGCTGTGCTCCCGATGGGAGAGACACTCCATGAGAAGGCAGAATAACGAACACCGTCCATCGAACCTACTTGCGCCAGTGAACCACGAAAGACAGCAACTTTCTGTCCGGAATGCTCCGAGCAGCGTTCGCACACCAGACACCGCGTGTTTCCCCCCATGGTTTCATTGGACCACGTAAAGCGGGACACACAAGACACATGGCGGGAATGGAGGACAGTCGTCCCATGAGCCTCGGAAGGCGAGCCAGCCCTAAAAGGTGGTAAATGGCATTCGAGGCAGAGAGCGGGCGGGCGGGCGGGCGGGCGAGGTTCCCCTGCGAAGAACCCAACGTCCTAAAGTGTAGGCTTGCGACGCTGAACACTAGACCGACCGGCTGAATACCTCGTCTCTGCAAAGGCAAAGCAATGCATTCCAAATGTCTCCGACAGACGGCACGTGAAAGAGAAAGGGAGGAGATAACAAGTATAAAGCCAGCGTAAGGCTTTTCCTCGGAAACACCGACCGACCAAACAACCGCCGACTCTATGCAGCATGATGAACATGGTTTCAGGGCAGCTAGCTCCCTTCCGTCCGCAGCACTGTTGCCCACGGAGCTACTCTAAACAACAACGAACCTCATGAGCGCCACACCTAGTTATATGCATGTATCATCAATGTTTTTTCAGTGTCCCCTTTGCGTCGCACATAACCCGGCGCCGTCCGAGAAAACCTGGCTTATATCTTGAACCAGTGACGATACCGTGTATTGCACAAGAGATGGTATCACACCCCTTACAGGGATTTTCAAGGCTCGATCCCTCGGCAGGAGGCAGTGTGACGGTGATGGAACCAACCGACTTGTCGAGAGCTTGCCGAAAAACGCGTTGTTTTGCCTTCGGCACCCTCTTCGTCGTGGCGTAGAATCGAGCCTTGAAAATCAGTCCAGCGGGTGTGGCAACTCTGCTACAATGTACGCATGTAGTCTACATTACGCGCTTTTGTGTATTTCTACGTACAGGCCGCTGCACGTTACTTACCCAAAAAGTAGCAAAGTTACGACACGTCAAAAAGTTCATTCGCGTCTGGCGACGCGCGTCTGGCGACGCATGTCCCTTTTGTTTTCGAGGGTTATTAATCCAGAACACTTACACGGTTTTCGCGATTCGTTGCCTATTAAGGCCGGCGAGTGCCGTCCGATGGAGCCGCTACACGCTCCCACACCTTCTTTTACTCATGCACTGCTGTGCACGGAAAACTCCAATGGCCGTTCTTCGGTCTCACATCGATCACACCCGAAACGACCGTCCATCTACACACCTGAATATTGTTCACCCCCAACGACCTACGAAAGGCACACCTACGCTGCCATGCATGCCTTCACGACTACATAAACGGCGGTGGGTGTAGTAGGCCACAAAGTGTTCGTGGCCGCCTGTGCACACATCGGGCATTGGGCGCCGAAAATTGTGTTCCGAGTGCGGCGGGAATCACGCTCTTGCTCTCTCGCTACAAATATTATTCTTGGGAAGAGGGGACGAAAGTGCCGGAGGGCTGGGCTGCTAACCCGCTTCGTACCAACACAACAATCGCTACTGGTTTCTCGACGAGCCGCACAATCCGTTCCATGAGAACCTATCTCGTGGACCTCGGTGCAAGCCTTGGCACGAAGTACGGAGGTAGCCATCGCGTCTCGGAACAGGTCCTTACAACAGCAGACATATACATTATTGCGTTGGGCCCCGCAACAACGAGAAGGCGGAGACACTTCGCGCTTGTGATGAACTCTTAAAAATTCCGCTTTCTGCAGCAATCAAATTATTGGACAAAGAGGAGTGACAGCAGTTCTGCAACCTCACCGTAGGGGACGACCACTGCTCCGCCCCTACCGGCGTCGGCGAGCTGTGGACAGAGACGACCATCACGCGGGCGGCGAAAACGCGGGGAACGGTGTAAGGGCGGCGGAGGTCCTCGAAGGGCTCCTCTTTTCCGAATCATATGGCGGAAAAAGTCCGGAAAATGGTGGTATGTAGTACGTGGGATCATATAACAGCATGACACAACAGCATGACATGCTCACTCGGGGGTGCTTCTTCTTGCCTGCGGGACAGCCCCAACGCACCTCGCCCTGATTTCAAACGCGAGATGCTGCACGCCTATGAGGGGGGGAGCTACAGCAGTAGTAGGAAGCAAAGAAGGTCGGAGGGACAGCAAGCAACCATGATGACAACGTCGGGTCATCTGCATTATCCCCGGGTCTGCACAAGTTTTTCGACTTTTTCCAATAAAAAGCACAATAGCATAGGGGACAAGCGGCGGCACGGCCCGCACCTTGCGAAGATTCGAGACCATGGCGACGATCCCCGGTGGCTTTGCCGTATTATAATGGCCC
Source organism: Ectocarpus sp. CCAP 1310/34 (assembly GCA_902602495.3). NCBI lineage: Eukaryota > Phaeophyceae > Ectocarpales > Ectocarpaceae > Ectocarpus > Ectocarpus sp. CCAP 1310/34. The sequence continues at coordinate 45,552 of CACKRE030005263.1, forward strand.
CCTTCCCGACGAAGGATAGAGGCTCAGGGACGGCCCGTTCGCAGCAGCAGAGAGGAAGAGAGAGGACTGCTGTCGTAGGTTATACACAGAGACGATGGGTGACTCGAAAGACCGTTGCTGCGAAAGCAGGAGGGCCCTACAGCAGTATCTCTATGATTTCGCGTCGCCGCCACGGCCCCACATGCCGCTATCACTGATATTGCTGTCTGCTCTCTGCGCGGGTCTGTGCTGCTGCCCTCCGGCTCTCTTGGTCACCCCAGTCCCTCGGTCCGCCCGCGTTACATTCGCTCTCCCAATCCTGTCGAAGGCCATGTTGCGTTGTGCAGCGTTCTCTCCTGCCGCCGAGCGAGTGCGCGGAGCCGCACGGAGATGCGGCACCAAGGTCGCCTCGCACGGACGACTAATAAATGTACAACAACGACATCATCGTCGTTCGTCTGGCCTGACCGCCCTGCTGCTCGACCGAGATGCTGCTCACGTCGCTGCCGTCGCGAGAGTAACCCCGGTCAGCAACGGCTTCTGCACGGCGAAGCGAAGACTACCCCACGCGCAGGGCGTTACCGGATGCGGTGGCCGCAGCTCTGCCCCTGTCCTCTTCAACCGCACAACAACAGCAGCGCATCCCATGTCGATCCAAGGGCCACGGCCGTGGAATGCAACAACAGCAGGCGCACGCCGCCAGCTTAGCACATCAGGGCGAGGAGGACGCCCTCTCCCGGAGAGGGTCTTCGCCGGCTTGGTGGTGGTTGTCCTTGCTGCTTGGGGACTAGTTTTTGGAGGTGAGTCAATGCAGAACACCGCGGTCCGTGACACATCCCAATGCACTCCAAGTTGCATGCACTTGCAGTAGTACTCCCCATTTATGCATGCAAAACCCTTCTTCCCCTCGCTCCTCGACAAGCTTTTGCTTAGACATGGGTTGTAGTGAAGGGGGGGGTCTTTCTGGCGAGCAGGGCTAGACTCACCCTCAAGGGATGACCGAAACCTTCTTGCTGCTGCGCATATCCGCCGCGAGGCATGCGCGTGGTGGTGTAGTTGGGTCGGCACTGATGGGGTCAGGCGAAAAAATGTAGATGCGCGGGCCTCTGGCCGTCGGCGTAGGCAGCGATGCCCATCTCATTTTTTGTGCGCGGAGGCAGACACCGTCAGAAGGTGGACGGGAACTATGTACACGGCCCTAGGTTGGCTAGAGGGCGCTGCATTGCCTCAGTAACCTGGCTTCGCCATCAAAGGAGGAGGGAGCAGGTGGCGACGAGCTGAACTGGGCTGGTTGACCCCTTCGGCGCGAGAATTTTTATTTTTCAGACCAAGAACCTTGAGTGCAACGAGGGAGAAAGCGAGGAACCGACTGGGAAGGACAGCAACGAGAGCGTGTACGGACGGAGCAGGTCGAGTGGCGTTATGCTCGGGCTGACTACAGCGGCGCCGAACGGAGCAGCGGCACCGGAGCATGCGGGCGACATCGACCCGTGGCGCACGGACAAACATTTATATCTGATCTGTGTTGTCAATTTTTCTCGTTTTTTTCCTGATTTTCGGTGTTGGTTCTATGTGATGACGTCGTCACTGGTTTTGTAGAGAGACCCGTCAGAGATGGCGTGGCTAACCCGGGTGCCTTGGTTATGTGCCTGATCGTGGAAGACCCCTTCAATGTGGAACGATTCTTAGCTATTGTCGATATTTTCACTGCGTGCCTAACACAGACGATCGGGAGAGATTCGGGTGATTGTCCATTGCAATGATGGCTTTGGTTGGTTGTTCTTTTTCACTGTACGGCCGCAGACACATTCTGACAGCACTTCAGACAGCAGCTTTGTGCCCCGCCAGCTTCTTGTTCCATGCCTACCATGGTGTTTTTGTACAGACAGCACTTCAGACAGCAAGTATGCTGTAGTCGGCAATCATTCGTTTTGGTACAGAGTGGGACAAGTAGGGGGTGATGTTGCTGTAGTCGAACGGTGAGACGGACGTGTAGTTCAGTTTTGGGCACGCGTACGGTGCTGCAGGGATTATATATAGGTGTAGTAGTACCTCTTCGGGCTCTTGTACACCTTTTTCTTGCTACGTGTGCGTGTTCTTTAGATCCTCAGATTGCTCCAGCACTTTCGTGACCACGGGCCGAGAGTCTTTGCTAGATTTTGGCATTTAGCAACTGGCATACGGTTTAATGTGAAGTCAACAACAACAACAACAACAACATACTCGCCACTTACAGGAAGGTACAGCAGGATAGAGTTTAGAATAAGCAGTAGCGATCAGATGTTGTTTGCATTCTACCCAGTAGCGCGAAAGAGCGGTTGAAATCCAGCGACGTGCGCACGCGTTTTTTTTTGTTTTTTTTTCTGTCCAATTGGCGCCCCCTCCTTACTCCTCTTCGGTTCACACTAATAATATTTGTTCACGTTTGCCGCGTGTGTGCACTTTCACTTCTCAGCGTACAGCAGTCGACCCCGCTTTAAGGACGCGCATGGTTTTTCCCGAAAAATAGCGTCCTTAAAAAGCGGGGTTGCGTCCTTACAATTCATGGGACGATAGCTCTCCATCCCCGGCGCCAATGGAGGCATGCTATACCTCAAACTACGCGTCTTTTGCTAAGGAAGGGGGTGGTACGAAAAGTCAGCATCGCCGAGACCACTGGCAATCGTTTGTTGAGGTCGAACATATTTACAATACGTGAAATGAGATTTACAGCAGTCGGGGACGTGTTGAAAACAAATACAGCACACCGGTTTCTACCTGGCCAACTAATGTACTGCATAGCCGGCAGCGGAAGGAGGAGGAAAGTCCAAGTATTTATCTCATTCTTTTGAAACAAAACAAAAAAACGAGCTTACTCCAGCGTCGCACCGAGGAACACCAGTACATCTCGCTGTCTCGCTGTCCCGGTGGAGGCCAAAAGCTACCTGGATGGCTTTACCTTCCACATATATATCGCGAAGAATTCCCTGAATCTCCCCCCGCGGCTTGGCTCTACGGCTCTGTTGAGTTTGTTGAGGAAACGAATGAACGGTCTTCGAAAGAAGGTACTGCGTCTCACGGTACTCGCCACCCCTTCCCTTCGCGTACAAGTACAGATAGCGCCCGCACAGTTAAAGAAAAATTCTGTCAAGAAAAAAGGCTCAAGTTTGTGCGAAAAAAAAGAAAAAAGGGCTGAGAAACATAGCTCAATTCCGGCCACAACGAAAGAAACACCCCAATAAGAAACATGATGGTGCGATACCCTCATGACAACAGAAATCTGCGGTGCTCCCACCCCCCTCCGAAGCTGAACACAAGTGCATTTTTTTTTGCAAGGGGCAAAGTCCCCCCAGCGCCCCCCGCGCCCCTGCTGTTCACAGTGAGTGCTGTACTGTAGTACTGCCACACATCGCGGACAACCATATGCTCTCCGCTGTTGTACGGGTTTGATGGCACTCTCCACCACCTCTCTTGAGGGCTTGATGATGTGGATTGTCCTCAGAGACCACAAAACAGAAAAGAGAAAATACGAAGTACTTGTTGTAATCTAAAGAATGAGAGAATCGGGAGGACGCGACAGTCCAAAGGAAGAAGAAATGCCATTTACGAAAATGGACGACTTGGGCCGGTACTTCGACCCACAAGAAGGGATTAAGGCTCGATCCGATTTTGACGTTTCTTAACTGCGGGCGCTATCTGTAGGGTCGAACGTCCTCCAAGCGAGAGATAACCTCGCCCTCGGTGAGGAACGAGGTTACTCACGACTTTTTTTTTGGCGGCATCAGATGGACCGCCGGTAGATGGGAGGAATCTATCCTATACCAACACCCAGTTGCAGCTGCAGCAGCAAACCGCTCGCTACTTCTGCACTCACAGTGGTGCGTGGTTCGTGCAAAGAGCGGCCCGCAGGCCCGCAGGACACCAAACAAGGGGGGTACCCGGCAGAAAAATGGGGGTACCCCATTATCGTATATTCGGCCGGGCCCCCTGGTGCTGAGCAACACAAGTTTCCTTAAAGCGGGGATTTTCCTTAGTGCGAGCGTCCTTAAAGCGGGGTCAACTAGCTAGACGCACCGTCCGGGGTCACAAAGGAGGTACCCACGCCGGGTTTATTTCTTGTTTTCATCTTCTTTTGTCCCCGCCACCTACCTCCTGCGGTGCCTGCCTGAGTTTTTGTTTTCGCGACAAGGGCACAGCAATCCCTTCCCTCGCGACGGTTAAGTCGATGTCGACAATGAAGTCGATCAGTTTACTAACAACGAGCTTTTGCAGCGCGTCGCTTCCAACGTAGACCAGGTTTATGTAAAGAGAAAAAACTCTCCATGTTTGTTGTTGTTGTTGTTGTTGTTGTTTCTCACATTAGCTCTATAGTCCACAAAAAATGGGGAGCACGTTGTCTCAAAACCCGGCACATACGACGCCGCGGGGAAACAAAACAAAAGTAGGGTTCAAACCACTCGGAAAAAAAAACAAAATTATGAACAGGGACCGACCGTTCGATAAACGAGCCCTCGGAAACCGATCAAAGTTTAACAAAAACAATAATAAAGGAGGACGCTTCCCACACCCGCCTAAAGAAAAAATCAAAGAGTAACGTACCAGCACCAGGCACTACGCACCAGGGCATGGGAGTAACGGAGCAAACAGGACAAAGAGGCGGCAGATGGGCAGACAGCCAGATGTACAATAAACAAAAGCAACAGCAAAAGCGAGATCAAGGTACCCAACGCAGCAGAGTAGGTAGGGAGGACATGAACAAAAGAAACACAGCACAGAGGCCAAAGGCAATACAAAGGACATGCACAAAGAAGTATAGCATACAGCAGGGATGGAACAGGGCGCAACAACATCAGCCGGGCACATAGTTCGCCACAAGTGCTGCCTCGGCCGCCCTTCTCGCTTCTACAGCAGTGCCCGGTCGCCGGTTCTTCCCCCCCACCGCCGCTTCCCTGACTCTCTTTCTCTTCGGTCCTGAGATGGCCGTTCTCTCTGCTTCTGCTTCCCTCGCGCGCTGGCGCTTCGCGGACGCTTCCGCCCCCTGTCTGTGCCATTTCCTCATGAACCATGCGGCCCCGTCCTCGACCTTGTTGTACCACACCTCCGAGTGCTTGGCGCTCTCTTTCCATTTCCCCCCTTACTTTCCGTCTCCCATGTTGAAGGCCACGAGGTCCTCTCCTAGACGAGACACCCAGTCTCCCTCCTGTCCGCCCCGGTATCCCACGCCCCCCGATGTGTATCATAGGCAAGTCTAGTGACCCACATTCGTACAGCACTCCACTTGTGTTGCCCACCACATGCCGTAGCTGACCTCAGATATCGCCACCCTCTGGACTGATGTTCAAAGCTTTGTTTTCGTCAGCACAAAGAGTGGCAACCCCGCAAACGGCGGCGTTGTGACGCTGCCCCGTTCGAGAGCTTTCCGAAGACGTATAGTTTCATTCTTGCGTCCTTGTCGTCGTGGAGTAGTCGAGCTTAAAATATCGGTTCAGAGGGGTGTGATATCGTCCGTCACCTACCGTATGCGATGTAGCACGTACTGTGGTATGTGTACCTGTCCGCAGGGACGTAGACAAGCAGCTGTTACTTGGCACTTACCCCAGACACACAGCGGCATGCCACTTAGCGTGGTGAGGAGGCGTGAGGAAACCAACATAAACGTTGTACCCGTAGGGTTTGCCAGCTTGCTAGGGCGGGGGCTTCCGGCCACTGGGCAACAGCATGTAGCCTGTGCGTGGGACCTGAATGACGACGGAAGGGAGACAAAGACCCCCTGAAGATATCGTAGTTCGGCAGAGTGAGACATTTGTGGATTTTCCCAAGTAGCACGGCCGTACATTGGGATACGGAGTTGCCCGAGGCTTGATTGCGAGCCCTGGATACACAAGAGAAGCTATTTACCGCACGATTTCCTCCGCTTCTGGCGCCTATCCCTCCCCATCAAGACAGCAGTTCCCACGGTGACCCCGCTCCCCTTCCCACCGCCTCCGCTCCTTTTACCGCATTTCCTACGCTTGCCAAAGCGATCACGCTACTCCTTCTACCCTTCGTCGGTATCGGCCTGTTTCTTTTGCGGCGGAATTTCCAACGCGGCGGAATGTCGAGGAATCTCGCCGCACGATTGGCCCAGAAGATGGCGGAGCGAGGGGGTCCTCACGGCGGGGGGGGTGGTTTG
>CACKRE030005263.1:58407-71192 GCA_902602495.3 Ectocarpus sp. CCAP 1310/34
CATGATGCGAACAACAACAATACATAACGCGGTCCCGGCTCCCGGCAATACCTCTCTCGGACCGCCCAACCCACTTCTCTCGCTCCCTCCCTTCACACAATCGCAAAACAGTAGCAAGGCGCGCCATGACTAAACATTTCATTCGCTCTTCTTCCGCTGGCTGAGCTTGTCGTCGTGGAGCACGCGATCGAACACGAAACACAGCCTTCAGTCCGGACCCCCCTATTGTACAGCAACGACAAAATCGAACGGAACACTTAACAAACAACCTAACGCGGGCTTGAGTCACCCAGCAGCATCCACATTTACAATAACAAACGGAGCGTTTGCTTTGCTTCTGCCTTGGTCCCTACATACAACGGGCAGAGGGCAGAGGCTCTCGAGACCACGAAGTTACCGTGATGCCTGGACCCCCCCTGGCGGCGACCCCCAGACACCGACCGACCCCCCACAACCTTTTGTCCATCGCCCCACCAAGTCTCGACATCACCCGCCAAGGCGATGCCGGCAAAAGTTGGCGACGAGGGTCTCGTAAAGGCCTCCGGGCATCATGAACTCCGCCCCCGTAATCGACCCTTCAAGGATTCCAAGACAGCCCACAAACAAATACACGCGAGGGAGAGGACCGGCGGGTGGAGCGCGGCTTGGGACGACTAGTACTAACACGTGATCGCGGCGTGTACAGCATCAAGGCTCTCGCGTGCCGTACAAAGCCGTGGATGGAGCAGCACAGAAGGCGCGTGCCCGGTCCCAGTGGGGAAAGATGCCCTAGCGAGTAGGGTGTGCCTAGACACAACGTTAATGAGTGCTGGACAAGCAACTGCGGCGAGATGTACTCATGGTCGTGCATGCCGTAGTCGTTTGAACATTGACCTCGCACCCCTACAAAGCCGGGACGGAGCACGCCGGGTTCTCGCCGGACCAGGCTCTCACATCACCCAGCGCGAAGCGTCGTCAGGTAGGGGGGAGGGGGGGTTACAACGCAACCGATCTATCTTTAACCTACGCCCAAAACCTGGCCGCCCTCCGTTCGCCACGCTGGTGTATACTTGACTCAGTAGTCTCAATTCTATCCACCCACTTCTACGATGGATGGGCCGGGGGGAAGAAAATGGGAGGGGGGGATGGGGAAGTTTTTTCCGACCGCGAACGCCACGCAGATCAACAACAGCAACAACGCAGCAGGCGCGGACCCTACGTCAGCGAAAGCCACTCGCCACTATTGATCTGCTGTTACTGTGTTTGCAACGTTCCGGTGTGAGCTAGCTGTCTGGACGTCCGACGCGGATCAACCGGATGCCAACTTTTGGTTTTGGCAAGATTGGCGGTGTCTTTCGATGAGAGCGAGCGGATCGACGGAGAAGACTTCCAAATCCAAACCACACCAGCCGAGGAGGGAGAAGAGGCACGAACACAGATACACACAGAACGCAGTGCACGGTTGCACGCTGGGGGACGGAAAGATGTGCTGCCGCTTCTTTCTCTGTCGGTCTCTCTCTCCCCCTCCCTCCCTCCCTCTCTCTTTAAGCGTCTGCTTGCTCGTCTGTACGTCTGTCAGTCCATATGCATCGTGGGGGTCTTCTGCCTGCCTGACTGTCTTTATGTCCAACTGGGTGAACGCGTTTCTCCACCTCTTTCAGCGTATCCACGAAGCCTTCCTTGGACGATAACCTAAAACACGATTCCTACATCCTCGCCACAGATGTCTCTCTCACCATCCCCGTCGGGGTCGATGATCGACCAGATGGCTGCAAACGTTCCCCCCAGCCAACCCTCGTCGCGTCCCGTGAACTCGGGTATGGTCTTGATGAGTGCCCGCACGATTTCAGGTCGCTCCAACGATCCCGATTCGTCCTTAAAATAAACAAAAGAAAAACGACAAGTGCAGGACAAAAATTACTGTTCAGCTGAGCAAAAAAAAGAGGGGGTTCGAGAACGCTAGCACAGCAAAACCCAACGTCCGCCACGACAACATATCGAAATAGAGACAGCAAGCAGTAACAAGAAAGGACAGCAGCAACAGTTACAGCTGACGCAACAGGAACAGGAACACCATCAACGGCATCCGCGATGGCACCAGCGAAGGAAACAGCGGTGCAACAGGAAGTCAAGGGGGGTGGGACAGTACGCTTGGTGGCTACAACACTGCTTGCCTTGACGAGGAACGCGCAGACCTGCTTGCGACACCTCCACCTCCATACACTTATGCAGCCGTACACCAAACTGTCCTCTCGGCTGCCCGCAACACCAACCATCCACATCTCTTCCTCGGCAGGAGTCGCTATCGGCGCCGTTGCCCATCTGATATTGGCATATTGGCATCGAGAACACACGATAAGAACGACACACTAAACAAGGGGTTGGTCTGACCTCATCCCAGTGCTTGAACCACTCCGCCGGTTGATTCATGAGATCGGGTAGCTGGCGTATGATCCTCTGCCTCATGTTGCCGATGGATTGCGCCAGGAACGGAGCTAGCCTGTTCCGAAACTCGGCCGTGTCTGTGATTATTGTGGTTCCGGTTGCGACGAAGGCGGCCAGGGGGGGGGGGCGGGGGGGAGGGAGGATTTCCGCATAAGGGAAAGCAGTTTCATGAGGAGGTACTGCACTTTGAAGCCGGGAAGCCAAGAGCAGGGCACTCAAACGGCCTGCGCGCTCGCGAATACAAGCGATGGTCTCACTCCACAACAGTGGCTAGCGATCTCCCGGGTGCTATCAGAAATATTCGGGTGTTTTTCCTTCCAGTACACGCGAAATGTCGCGGTCGCCCTTGGGCATGTTTATTGTTGTTTCCTCATTCACGACGATTTTTTTGGTCGGTTCGCCTGCCACCCTGGAGATCCAAAGAAAAAAGCTGCTTGGCAGTTGAGTGAGCTGCAGCAACAGTCGCGGTTCTGGCTGTCAACGAGGTCACATCGCTCACCTTCATCAACCTGTCAGGGCACGACAACCCCACGACGACTATTGAAACAAGCTCTTCCACGTGCCAACCCGAAAAAAAAAGCACCGTGCCCACGAGCACAGCTCCAATACAACCCACGTTCCGCCCACCTAGCGTCCCGTTGCTGTCAGTGTCCCAACTCCTCCAGTTCATCTCGATAACTTCCTCCAGAGCTCCTGGCTCGACTGGGAACATGCCTTTCAAGGCATCCACTAGCTCAGACTTCTCGATCGAGCCGTTCTGTTCCCGTCGTGGGTGGTTATAGGAACGAAGACGCAGACAAAAAGCGAAAGAGACGCAGGAGCGAGTGTACAGACGAGGCTACACTTGTAGTTGACAACAGGCAGAGGAGGGGAACTCTTAAGGGGCCAAAAGTCACAGAGAGGATATCGCACTACGTTCGGCGGGCTGTTGGGAAGTCAAAACCTTTGACGGAGGAACCCCACCGTCACCTAATATCTTAGAGAGCACAGCACTCTCGGCGTACGGGTATAGACGGATAACGAACGCCAATATCCTGTTCATGTTCTTCGTCTACGGTATCCCCGCCCCATGCCTGCAGTGTTTGTTTGCGGTTCGCGGGGATGCTCCTGTGTTTGCCGTATGTAGCCTCTGATAGCATGATACCTCGCCCCTTCTGAAAACAAAAATAAGCTTGAATGCCTTGTGGGTGGGAAGGGCTTGATACATGTACACGTTCGCGCTGGTTCCGGCTTGCACACACCAATCTACAAAATGCCTGGAATGCATTACGTATGTGTACAAGCACACACCTTTAACATACATGTGAGCCGTCAAGGTCTTCCGCCACGAATTCCCGACTTTCCATTTAGCCAAGCCAAGCCGGATAGCGCAGTCAATGCTAGTGACCCCCCGAAAATCCCGACTTTTAGAAGCGTTTCCCGCTTTTCGCAGCAATGAACCTGACGTCTGTTTCTTTGGCTAGTCGGGTAGGGCGGTCGATGCCAGGAAGGGACACATGGCACAAAAACATAAAGACACGCACACACATACGCAACTGGAGGGGGGCACACTCTTATGCTTTGCATGCCGTAGCGGATAGACCATTGACAACGCGTCCTCGAGAGGACGTAGCATTGTTCCCACAGAACCGATCACCGATGGCCAATCGTTCCTTTCTACTTTGCCAAAGGTGGCTCAAAAAAGTCTTCCCCTAGTCTATCCTACCGATATCGCTTCCCGCCCTTTCAACCCACTTCCTATGCCCCAGTACGGCTAACGTCTTCTCCTGGCTATCCCATGCCTCCAACATCTCCCTATACTTTTCTCCTACTTTCCCAGCTCAGTCATGTACACTTCCCGCTCCTTCTTGTAACACCGACATTCCACGACTACATGAACTGAGGGGGGGCAGCAGATCATTGCCTCAAAAAGAAACACTTCTCGTTTTTCACTCGCACTGACACCCAAGCAAGTCTGTTCATTCGTCAGCAGGTTAGCGCGGTCGACGCTAGTCAACAAAGAACACAAGCACGCACCTGGTCGCGGTCGACGACGTGGAACCATCGGACCGGGTCCGCAATCGGGTCGGGCACGTCCAAGGTCGATACGAAGTCCCTCCGGCACACAGGACACTTGCGCGGAATGATGGTTGGTGCACACTGCGGGCCAACAAAAGACGATAATAAACAGAAAGGGCATTCCTTCTATTAACAACAAAAAATCATCCGGGACTTGTCGTCAGAAAGTGTTTTAGGTTCGTGAGAGGAGTTGGGACCTTCATTCCCTTCGCTCGGTTCATTTCAGGTGTGCACGTTGTTTTGAGAGCACAGCACGCCTTTTCACACACTGATCGGTTTCTTTGCAGAGGAGGTGAAGGGTGGGTGGGCGGCCCGATCAAACGGTCTGTAGTGGTCGAGCACATCTGATGCACCTACTCGAAGCATCGCTTTCATCCCTCAGCACCGACGACACGCGTCCCGGAACAGAGCGGCTGGTAGACAAGAGCGGTTGCTGTGCCACTGAGGTGGACTGGAATCGATACACAAGCAAAATAACATCGTAATGACGATGTATCCTCCTAATGCTGCATCTTCAGAACTACGGGTCGTCCAAGGCAGCTAATACCATTCTTAGGGCGCGCGTGCGAGTTACCCGCCATAGCCCCCCGCATGCCAAAGAGATCGGGTCTGAGACAGAGACGACGTGAAAGATGACTGGCTTGGGCCCGGATATTGCGGGCCGGGGCCTCAGCCGCACCCTGCGACAGGATAACCCAGCATCGCGGATCCGACCGTACCGGCATACCAAGCAGATGATGCGTCAGGTCCTACAACGAAAAATCACGTCAGGTTGGGGCTCCGAAGATCACTCTTGGGTACCCGCCGCAGCTGACTCTTGTCGGACGTAAATACACTCTGTGGAGATTTCTGGTTTGAGTGTGTGTGTACGGTGCGCGTGGACCCTGTTAGATTCTGGAGGAGACAAGCCAAAAACGACATTTGAAGGAAAACAAGAGGAACAAGATTGTGAGTGGTTCGGCCCTCTCTCACGAGTGATCTCAGCGAACCTAATGATCGAGTACCTACTTCTTGTCTGAGAGGGGTGGTGCCCAACTTTGGTCCATTTCCCTTTTCGCAGCCAACGCTCAACTGGTAAAAAAACATGTGAAAGCAGCATGCAGCCTTGGTACGTAGATACAAGGCTCCCGCGTGAGCGACGAGAGCAGAGCAAAGCACGCAGGGGTGGCGCAAGATGAAAATAATGCATAAAGCTTGGAAATAGTGTGACTCATCCTGCCGTGGACCATGACGTCTGAGGGATACAGCAGAGCGCGGTTGCAACGCTACTTATATTTGGGGTGGAAGGAACGCGTGACATGCGAAAGTTGTGTTAAGGCGGGTCGCGAGGAGGAAGGAAAAACTTGGTACCCGCGATTGAGATCTCGCTGTGTCCTGCGTGCAGAGCCCTTAATCCCTCAAGAACATCGTTACCTCTCAGGGTGTTGGCTATAAACTTTGTAGGCGGTAGCGGTGGTAGTAGTAGTAGCATAGTAGTTGTGGCCCCTTACAAAAACGCGCTGTGGTGTGTTTCAGCCTCCGGCTCGTTCGCGAGGAGGGAGACCGAGGCACACAAGATGCTGCGCGCCGTGTCTCGCGCCCATCGCGGCCGCGACCGTGGCGCAGTGAGCGTGAGGGGGTGGCGGCGCAACCGGCTGCGGTACACAAATAACAGGTCAAATCGGTTTGGGGGAGTGCTGCTGTGCTCCTGCAAGGTCTGTTTTAGAACTACCTCATGGTTACGATTCCAGCGCCTTCCTTTCGCGTAGAGGGGAGGCCGATACACAAAAGGTGCTGCGTGCCGCGTCTCGCGCCCATCGCGGCCGCGGTCGTGGTGCGGTGAGAGTGACGGGGTGGCGGCGCGACCGGTTATGCGACGCAGAAAGAAAGAGGTCAAATCGATTTTTGGGGAGTACAACTACTGCTGTGCAGTTGTGTGGTCTGTAATAGAACATCCTCCCGGCTACCAATCCGGCGCTCTCCTTTCTCGCGGAGGGAGACCGAGGCACGCAAGGTGCGGCACGCCGTGTCTCGCGCCCAGAGCGGTCGCGGTTGTGGCACATGAGTGATGCAGCAGAAGCAGTCAGAGGACGGAGGACACACTCCACTCTCCGCGAAAAAAAAAATGCAATCCATCCGCGTATGTGTACGTACGTATACTTCGAAGTATGTAACGTATGCACAGCAGTTGACACAGAAAGGTGCTAATACGAAGCAGCGTGCTCTTCTCTGTGTGTTCTGAATGATCTCGTGCTCTGTACATAATACTGGTTGTAGACGATAATACTTGCTGTTAGTCCCTTCATCCAAACAAATGGGTTGTGTGTCAGGAGAGATGTGACTTCCCGACAGATTCTTTCTGCAGGCAGGCGTGTGTTTGTTCCTGCCAAATCATAGAAAGAGAGAGTTAACACAGCAGTTACACAACATAATAGCAGAGCCACGAGGTCGCATTGGCTATACTTCACAATAAGAGTTCATGTTTTGAAAACTAACAAGGTGCCCCGGAAGATCATGCAGGCAAATGTTTCATGCAGGAAGAGATCCGTTCTTTGGTTTCTACCTGCCAAACTACACAGCACGTCATGCCTCCCATAAAATAGGATAGATGGAGAAATATCGCACAGCATTAACAACAACAGCAGCCCCGGCTCGGCCGTTTCTGGCTACGAAAAAAGGAAAGAAGTCAAGGGTGGATGCGCTGTAAAAGTAACTTCGGGACATACGCATACTATTGAGGGGTGTTCTTGCCGTGAACACAGAAGAAGACTTAATCGGGAAGAATGACCCATGATAGATCTCGGCTCCTTCCTGTGTGAAGCACACGTCTCGCACATCATTGATGGATAGATCGAAGTCACGCAGTGTTGGGTAGTGTTGGGTAGTGTTGGGTGGGATTGGGTTGGGTCGGTCGGTAGATCGGTCGATCGGGCAGCCTTGGGCCGCCTTCGTCGATCGCGCCGCCGTCGCTCCGTCGATCACCGCCGTCGACCGCCATTGTCGATACTGGCACAATTCCCACAAGCGACCGAAGACCACGGTAGATTCTAGCGTAGGAAGTCTTATCTCAACTGGGCATGTACTCTCACGATCAAGTTGACTATGCTTAAGCCTATTGCGTAAAGCTGGAACTTAACTCCAAGGCGACCTCATCGACAAGAGATGGGGTGCGTTCGGTTGACCGAACCCGAAGTGTTGGAATGTGAAGCGTGTGTTGTTTTCCCGGATTTTCAAGTATTATTTGTTGAAATTGGCCTAGAATCAGCAGATCGGTTGCCAGCACCGCCTTCAAGGAACTCTTCGGCACAGCACTAGTAACGAACGGGTACGTTCATGAGGTTGTCGAAAAAAGTGACGAGACTGGTGAACCCGCGTGCCTTCGGAGGGAGACCCACGAGTGAGAATCCATGCGCAACACGGCAAGGAAGGATCTGACGAACGGCGGTGTGCGGGGAAATCGCCCCGCTGCTTGGTTGTTTTCTTCGAGACAGCCGAACGTGTTTGGCCCGTCGGGAAGCCACAGCAGTAGTGGTCCGCACGAATACGGTCATTACTTAATCACGTGTAGGCCTCATCACTTTTTTTACGGAGGGGCGCACAGGACACAGCCGCAGCAAGGGAAGTGTGACGAGAAGCAAAACATGCACAATTGTCAGTTGCTGCCTGCCCACTACTGTGGACTCATCTTCAACTTTGGAAAAGCAACGCGCCATCAACACAACCACATTGCGACAACGGTGTCGATGCGCCCGCTATAGAGAAGGGCCATCGCCCACTCTCTTGGATGAGCTTACGACGATAGCAGTTAGCTACGCGGTATCGTACCTCTTGGCACAGGAAGTGGCGGCACACCCGCCTCGGCAGGCGCTCGGCGCGCAAGAAGCCAGCCTGGTGCCCGCTGCCGTCCACCATCACGCTCGCTCCCTTGGCGCAGAGATGTTCGAAGCAGACGCTGCACTCGCCATACCCGGCGGCGATCTCCAAGTCCATCGTGCTCATCCACTGATTCCTGTGAGTGTTTCTCTGCCTAGCAGCGAGGTAAGTAGGCTGGCTGTTGCAGGCAAAGCAAAGACAAGAAGAGTGCCGCCCATGCATGGAGGGCCCTTCACCACCCAACCCCAGTAACGTATAGGATTTAGAGTAGGATGTACTGCTGTATTAGGAAGAAATTAACGGCGTGGTTCCAATATTTTGAAAAAGGAGTTGAGGAAAGTGATGGCCGTACATATGCGAGAAAAGTCAGGGGACAGGATTTCTGTAGCCCCGCATACATCGGAGCACAACGCGCCGCGTTTGCTCTACGCTGGTTGGTTCGTCAGTGCAGGACGCTCATGAGCTGTTCCCTCGGGTACAGCTCGGGTAGGCTAGGTGTACTACTACTGCTGAGCTGCCACTGCTGGTTCTGTGCGATCAGTCACAGCGATGGTAGCAGGAGAAGGGAGCAGGCCCCTGCCCTGCCTGCAGACTACCCATTGTTGTGGTTTGGTCGCAGCAGCTTCCCTGCTGCATACGTATCTAAGGAGCTACAAAGCTGTCGGCTGGCTACTGCAGCAGTAGTCTATCTAGACGTCGGGACAAGTCAGTCGTTGGGGGGACGGCGCGACTGAGAATAAACGGGAAGTCCATGAGTTGGAGCTTGTTTGTGGGCAATAACGTCCTCGGAGCTTGCCAGGCAGCGCAACTCCAACTACTGGTGTAACTCCAGGGGGTAGCAAACAGCTGGGTTATTCCCAAATAACAGCAGTAGTGCTACCCGCGCGCCGTGTGCCGTGTGACCGTATTGCAATATCCTCGTCCTCGCACCCTCCCCATCCGTGTACTCGTACATACATGAAGATGACTACTGTTGTAGACTACACCACATTTGTCATGGTACTACATACACACTCGATGATGATGACGATGCGTAATAATCTGCACAGCAGTCCACCGTGGTCAAGTCCACCGTGGTCTCACGTACCGTGCGCCGTCATATGTACATGTGTTCAATATCTTATCCCTTCCACCGCCGAGCCTTACTCGCTAAGTCTACATCTTGTCCCTTGCAGCATCCCCGTACGTGCGTTGCTTGGTGAGAGAAATTTAGTCGAACACGAACAAGATGACAACTATAGGTCCTACAGCAGCTGTACTTGTGTTGTACATGCATGTCATGTGTACAAACGGCAACTAAACTGCCTGGTGGTTGAAGCGGGTGACACAAAGCATGTAATAACCGCGTGCGTTCTCGTACATCGTACGTTTCTTCGTCCATTTTTATATCTATCTGAGTCAGCTGAGCGGCGGGAAAGTACAACTGCATGCATGCTTGCATGTTTGGATGGAGAACGACACCCCATATGCATGCACGTGTACTACTGTAGTAAAGACAAACTACAACATGCCCCAAATATTCAAAGTTTGGTGAGCGCGGGCGATCGACGAAGATTGGAAAGCGAAACACTCACCTCAGCAACAAATCAATTCAATTCAACTCGGTTTGGAGTCTATTGACGGGTATTTCCCTACTCCATCCTGCTCTTCCTGTACCTCGTACCAGCCAGTGTACCAGCCAGTGTTCGTTTCTATTTCTCGCACGTCTATCATCTGTGGGGACTTAGTTGTCTTATCCTCTCTGCGATATATTATAGAAGTAGATGGTGTGTGGCGACGACGGAAGGTATCCGCATCATTAATGGGCACGTAATGGAGACCGTCCGACTTATGTGATGTACATCAGGCCGTATGTTCCAGGTCGTATGCATCACATGGTATGCACAGAAACCCTCGCGAAAGGGCCCTTGAAAAAACTAAAAAACAGGGTTGGTTGTCGTGTCGGCCACCACCAGCAGTACGGCCACCCAAGGAAAACGCCATTGCTCTTTAGGCTGTCCATTTCTCCCATGTTTTTTTTTCCCCAACGTTGGGTACACCCATTCACCGGTGTGTAAAATGACGGATTGGGCCCGGCACTCATACTCATCGCGCGGCACACTTTCGGGTGCCATCTCAATCCGAAAAAATGCCGAAATGTTTTTCGATGCCCCCCGTGTCCCCCACTCTCGGGTGGGGACGCGCCCGTTTCCAACGTGTTCCGGTCGACGTTACCCAGAAAAACAGTAGTCTTCGTGCCCACCGACCATCTGGACGGGTCGGGCACGCAAAAATCGCACACCCTGCTCTCGTGCGGGCGCCTGTTGCGTGAGTCAGTCGCGCGTGCCAAATTCCGATTGGTACTCCGATTGGTACCGTACGCGACTTTGGTTAGGGGCAGGATAACAAGACAGGAAACGCCATGTTTCGATTATTTCGCCCAAGTTTCTCGGTAGCGAAGCTTGACTATCTGTTTGTGCCCCTCAGGTTGGTGATCAACCATCCAAACACGCACCCAAGTCCTCCGGGCACCCAAGTCCTCCGGGAGCACACCAACCACGCCTTGGTCGGCAATAATTTTTCCAAGCCGACTTCACCTCACGCGGCCCTGGTGCACGCCGTCGCTCAATGGGCACAAGAGTCGGTTTCGACATGAGTTCGTGTTTTTTTTTCCCGTGGGAATCTTTGCCCTCGCACTCTGCATACGCACACCATGGCCCAGATAACGAAAAACAAACGCGGCGACCAGCGCCCTTGGGCAAAACCACTGCTCGATTGTAGTTGTCATTGAGTTGTCACGACCGACGGCCACCAGCAGTACGGCCACCCAAGGAAAACGCCATTGCTCTTTAGGCTGTCCACATCTCCCATGTTTTTTTTTCCCCAACGTTGGGTACACCCATTCACCGGTGTGTAAAAAGACGGATTGGGCCCGGCACTCATACTCATCACGCGGCACGCGTTCGGGTGCCATCTCAATCCGAAAGAATGCCGAGAAGTTTTTCGATGCCCCCCGTGTCCCCCACTCGCGGGTGGGGACGCGCCCGTTTCCAACGTGTTCCGGTCGACGTTACCCAGAAAAACAGTTGTCTTCGTGCCCACCGACTATTTGGACGAGTCGAGCAAGCAGACATCTTGGCTTATTGTGGATGTCCAACCTGAGTTGGGTACCCTTACGGCGCATTTCCGACAATCACAACAACGCCGGTGTTTGCTAACCACGTCATTTTTTTTCACGTGATGAGTGCAAACGCTTTGTTTCACACCTTTTCGAGTGCAAATGTCCCGCTGTATCACCAACGACAACCCTGAAGAATATATCATGTGAACATACGCACACCAGAAGCGTTGTGGCCTAGCCCCTGGTTTAGGCCCGCTTCACAGTACAATCCAGCATGCACGCGAAACAGGAGCCACGGGCAGAGGAGGACAAGAATGCTCGAAAATTTCAGCTCCTAAGAAGCACTCGCTACACCATGCATCGCTGCGTCGGGGACCGACACGCACACCACGGGCCCAACAAGGCGAAACAACACCAGACCATCTCAAACTGAATCTACAATTGTACACAACGGGCGTGTGCCCTGAAAGACGTCATTGGATCACCACCGTATGCATCACCCACCTTAAACACGGGTTGAAATCCGCAAACACACGAACCCGACTGTGGAGTACACGCTAAGCGGAAAGTGGTGGCACTAGCAAGGGTTTGGCGGTCGGTGGTCAACCCGTCAACAAACATAATACATTCCAATACCTCGCATATGCACCTTGCACGTCCACCAAAGCACCACGTCCCACGCGACAAATTACAAAACGCCTGCCCGGCCGAACTATCAATCGGATACCTTTCNCACGAACCCGACTGTGGAGTACACGCTAAGCGGAAAGTGGTGGCACTAGCAAGGGTTTGGCGGTCGGTGGTCAACCCGTCAACAAACATAATACATTCCAATACCTCGCATATGCACCTTGCACGTCCACCAAAGCACTGCGTCCCAAGCGACAAACTACTAAACGCCTGCCAGGCCGAACTATCAATCGGATACCTTTCAGACTTTCGCCCACCTCCAACTCTTCAGGCACAATCCCAACGTGAACAATACTCTACCATGCTTTCCCCCATTCTGCAATACTCAAGCGGTCGACCCCAGCACCGTAGCAAGCATGACAATGTCCACCCTCCCCAGGCAGTCGAATACGCGCATGACGGGCTTCCCGCAAAAGCACCTGCCGCACCTCCACAGGGCGGCTTCACAGCCAGCAAAGCTATCTTTTGGGTGTTCCGTGACACTTGCTAAAAGCGTCCTCAGGGTTTTTCTGTTGAACCCCTGGTTTTGGCGCTCGTTGATCACCCTTAGCGCGAAAGTGAAGTTGGAAAATATCAAGGTATTGAGCGATCAAAGGTACAACGCCTTCTTCGAATGGTCCTGTTCGTGCGGGTTCAGGTTGATCCCGGCAAGCTCATCACA
>CACKRE030005264.1:34036-65948 GCA_902602495.3 Ectocarpus sp. CCAP 1310/34
CGGGATTTTGCAATACGTGTGCTTTGAGGCGGGGAGGGGCGCAAGCGCGGCGGATGTGCAGGTAGATCTACGTCAGCCTCGCTCCTTCTGTTTGGTTGTTTGGTTGTGGGTGATTAGTGGCACCAACGTGTTGTGGTAGGTCAACGGTGGAGTGAAGACGTTTTGTTCGCCGGTTGGGGGTAGTGAACGCTGTTTTCCTTGGTCGTCACACCCCGGCACCAACTCCTTCTACCCCCCGCACCTCATTGCTACTGTTTTCGTTTGACTTCACCTCGCTACTTGGTGTTGTTTGCGGTGATCAACCTCCTCTCTGCAGGCCCTCCACCCAACCAGCGATGAATCGCCCAAGCTGGAGGGGGGGGGCAGCAGCACCAAGGGCTTTGGCAAAGTAACGCAGCGTACTGCGACCGACGGTGGCATTAGCCGTGGTAGCGGTAGCAGTAGGGTACGAGCGTCAACTGAAGCGCTGGCGCTGGACCTCAAGCCTTCCTGGGAAGGGGCAGCGGCGGAGGAACGCGGAAGAACGGAAGCGGGAAATTGGGCACAGGCAGCAGACGGAAAAATCGTTCTCCAGAACGGCTCAGCAAACGAAACTGGGAACGGTTTTGAGCACAGTTCGGAGAATGGGCCAGGGATCCACGCTTTGGCGAACGTTCCCGCTAGCGGCGCCAGCGACGGCGTCGAACTTCCAGCCCCAAGACATAGAGATGGCGGGATTCGAGGTGAGAAGAGAGGGGGGGTGGAGGTCTCCGCCGACAATGTGTGGGCGGCGTTCTTGTCCACCCGACCGTCGCTGTCGGCCGAGGACCGAGCACGGTACGACTCGGCGTACCGAAAATTTCGAGGTGGGTCGCGGCCGGCGGACTTTAACCCGATTAGCTCGGTCGATGATGGTAACCTCCGAACCGCCTTGAAGTAGGCTCGCGGTTGATTTACCCAGTCCTGGCCTATCTGCCTGTGAAGGTGTGGTGCTGGGTTTGGCGGCTGTCGTGGTGGGGGTTGATTTTGCGTTAAGATCGCATCGATCCCTTGGGACTACGGCTAGACGAAACGGAGGGGATTTGGACACGAAGGGCTATTGGTGTTGTTGGCTTACAGGAGTTGATGTTGTTGTTGTGAGTGGGGTTGTGGGTGAGGGTCACTCCCCCATATAGGTTCCATGTGAACGGTATGGAACTGGAGTTGTTCCCGGCGGATGTAGCGTCTTTGTGGTGGTTCGATTTTTCAAGTGAACGTGGATTGTTCGGCTAAATTGGCGTGCGTGCATTTTAGAAGAGTATCAGCCATTAGGTTTAGACGTGGAAACCCGGGGCAAAACATTCACGGAGGTTGAACACCCCCCTCCACGGCAAAGACGTTGCAAGGTTAGCTTATCCTTACGCCGTGATGAGGCATGCTCGTCTGGCGCCCAGCTCTTGCAATGTACGAGATGTACTTTTTTTTCTTTGTCTTCACTTCAAATCAGCGCGCACAGCACTGGTGCCGTTTACTCCAACCCGTGGTCTCACAGAAGAGCCCCTCTCTACCCTCCCCTCCTGCCGTACTTTGGCTTCGATTTTCTATTCGAGAAGAGTTCAGCACTCGCTTCCCTCTGTGTACACACGAACTAGCGCTATCCGCTAGTCCAGGAGCGGAAGCGAGAGAAAAACTCACTTTGAAAGAAAAGCTCGGGTACGCCGGAATTCGAACCACTCACCTGACCTCTAGAAGGTTTCGAGGATACCAACTAGATCACCGGGGCGACCGGTACTGTGATGAATGGTTCCACAAAGAACCACATTCAAACCGGCGACCTCCATGGTATCTATGGCCTTTTGACTACATCGAACATGCACCAAAGGACGACGAACCTCGTGCTCCTTTCACACTTTGTCGCAGGACACAACGTTGATCATATGGAACTATTGGTGATGCCAGAACACAAACAACCAAGTCTATACCAGAACGAAACCCCAAAGCTACCAAAAACTGTGCAATAGACATGCTTCATTGATGGGGCGGTCGACGTAGCGAACGCCGACATGATGTGCAACAACAGCCGCCGAAAGCCAGCAGGCCATACGCCGAGAGCACGAAAGAAAGGGTGAATGGCGACGCGAGGCGCGTTAATGCATCGCCAACCATACCAACAAAGGTCCGCGACGAACTAACCTGCAATAGATTGAGACCCAGAACTGTGTAGACTATACCAAGGAAGAGGCGACCGATTTCAGCGGAGGTGTAAGCTCGACGCTTTCGATTCCCGAGATGTGTAGTCTACACTCTCACACCCAGCACATGCAACCTCCGGCTGTTCGTTTGCTGTGACGGGCAATCGATAAGAATCGAAAACATCCGGTTAGGGCGAGAAGGGGCCCCCCACCATTCTTTTCGCCTTCAAACTCGAGAAGTTTCGCTCACCAAGAGATCGATGATGATGCAGCCCAGGGGTCCAGCATAACACCGGAGAACGAGCACTAAAGAGAAAGGGAGGAGCTTTCGCTGGGACCAGGTAATCTTCACTAGACTACATGTTATTACAAGAACATGTGTCGACGCTAAAGGACGAGAAAAGCCCCTCTCAACTAGACGGCGCGTAGATAGGCGCGGTTGTCTCAATGGATCACTTCTGGCCGACATGTGTGTCTCGTTTCTCCCTGTCCTGGGTATTTCAAATCATTCTCGCTGGACCCCTCCACACGGACGGACTACGTATTTCTCGTTGGATTCAGTAGCCGCGGTACCTGTCGCTCCTCAGCAGCCGGCGCGCCTTGGATTCAATCTGCCTCTTCTCTTCCGCCATCGTCGTGAACCTGGCACGAGAACAAACTTGTGTTTGGACAAATTCAAACGCGTATGCTGCTGCGTAACCGAGATGAGATACTCCAACAAGAATATCGATAACTTTGTCGTAGCAGAAGCGTGCGGGGTTAGAGGGAGCACGGGAGAGAGAGTCAGGGCATAGAATGGGTCCAGCTTCAACTTGCAACGAAACACGAGGTACTTTCGACGGTGCAGCTGGAAGTGACGATGTCATCACGTCACCTTTCGCGCGCTGCGAAGCAAACCACTAGGTGGGCATGCTACCGCCGCTCACCTCTCCACTAGTTCAGCGTTCTCCCGCTCGAGCACATCGCAACGCTTCCTGAGTGCCGAGGCGTCTCCGGAAACGCCAGCGAACTCGTCCTTGAGCGCGCACATCTCCGACCTCAGGGACATCTCGCTGGCTGTGCTCTCGGCCCAGGCCATCTCGTGCTCACGTAGCTTCATAACCTGGTATTGAGTGAGTAAGACTCAATTGTACCTGCGAACTATTGTCTCGGTTGTGAGGGGGACCAGCATCGAAAGCTTTGTCGACGGAAGGGCCGTGATTGCGATAGCTGGAATAAATTGCACATCTCGTTTGCACCTGGGGGCCCAAGAATACTTGAACGACGAATGATGTGCGTCGACTACGTTTTGGGGACAGAGTGAATCCCGCTTAGCACTGACCGAAAATTCCCACGCGCATCTACACACTACTTCGAAGTGCATCCATTTGTCAAGAAGTGGATGGAACACGAAGAAAAATGAATGTCATACCGTATCTTGCGCCAGCGCCAGAGATTCTCTGAGTTCGGTGCATGTGATATGGCTCTGTTCTAGCTTGCGGGTGCTGTGCGCGACCCGCCTCTTCTCAGCAGCCAGCTCCTGAGATAGCTCCTTCGCGTTTCGTTCAGAAAATGTACACACGCATTGTTAAATGCTCCAAGTAAAGCCGCTCGGGTATTGAGTTCATGATTGCTGCTTCACTTCGACATCAGCAAGGTTTACTAAATGACTCGTCAATTCACATGGCACGTGGCCCCTTACTCTCCCGTTACTTTTGTTGTAAGACTTCGAGACATTGTGAGAGAAGTGCTTCGAGGTACCCAACCCTCCTTGGCATTAACTCGCGATAGATGGATAACGTTATTTATTCACTCAGAGCGGAAAAGGTTTTCTAGATGAAGGCCGGACGACATGAAGTTCTGCGTTTGGAAGAGGCGGCGGCGGGTAAAGGTCACCTCGGTTTCCCGAAACAGGGAGCGGATACGTGGGTGTGCGTGTTTCAGCTTACCCCATTCCCTGTCACCGATCCGGTTCCAGTGGCATGGCCTTGACCCGCGAAATATCTTTCCGAACATTCCATATTCAGGTCTGATGCACTGCCAAATGGAGGCTACACCAAGCTGTTCGAAAATCCGTCTCACTCTCACTTCGTTGTGGGCGGCGGTTCGCCTGGCCATTTCGGTGAACTCCGCCAGCCTGACCATCACCTGATGAACCAAAAGGGATACACGCACTGAGTCGAGGAATTGACACACATACTGTAAGTTGAAAGATATATATATCCAGAACTGAAGGTAACCACCCATGGGCGGACAAAACAAGCTGGTTTGCACCGTCAGGAAGTGCGAAGGATCGACATTTGACTATTGGGCAAGAGTAAGGTAACCCCCTCGAAGTTGTGTAGAAGCCATAAGATGCCACCTCTATACACTAGAATCGGAAGGTGAGGATGGTCACTACTAAGAGTCGTCGTCGTAATCGAACACTACTGTAGGATGCCAAGCGTGAGATAAGACCGCTCCGACGAAGAGACACATGAAGAGGGCAACCGCAGGGGGTTACTGGAAGGTATCGGCACAAGCGTGCGTACAAGCTGCCGAGGGGTGTAAGTGCAGGGGCAATGGTGCTGACATGCTGGACGCGCGTCCTGTCCTGGCAACTGCGTAACTGTTTGTTGCGGGTAGCGGGACTTGGAGGCAGCGTCAACGAAAGGTTTCGTTCCCATACCGCGGCACCTTTTCACCGGACGAAACACCGCTATCGGCTAGTTCAAAATTGTTCTGCTGTTATATGGATATGCCATGGCACGGCCATCAGCACGTGTCTCGATTACGACGAGCCAGGCAAACTGACAAACTGTAGTGAAAAAACAGCGCTTTCACCCGGAGGTATCATAGTGGCCGAGGCCGAGATCGAGCAGTGACACGCATTCCTTCTTCACAGCAAGAACTGTTCGCCTAAGGACATCACCACAACCTTTTCCATGGGGGCTCAGGTCACTCACACCCTCATCCGTATCCGTGAGGTCGTCATCGCTCGTTGCGGCTCCTGCAGCCCTTGACGCGGTGGCTGGAGCAGGCACAGACTTCGTGCTGGGGGTAGGGCACTCTGTCTCACCCGTTCCCAAGCTAGTATTCCTTCGGAAATCGGCACCATTCCCAGGCATTGTACCGTCCCTGCCGTAGGATGCGCCCATCATTTCGGACTCGTTCGTCAGGGCTCCCCTGCTGCACTTCAGCACGCCGTCGGCGCCAGTGGATGTAGTTGCAACATCGGCGTCGGCTGCCGCCCGTGCTTCGACTGCCGCGGCGGATGCGAGCAGTCTGTTGGACGACTCGGTACGGAAGGCGGCGGCGGCGGCGGCGGCAGCGGCAGCGGTGGAAGTACCTGTGCTGCTCTTTTTTCTGCTGCCGCCGCTGATGTTGGTCTGAAACGCACTGTCCCACGAACGCGTTGGTCGCGGTGCGAGCCGGCTGTCGAGCATAGCACCCGATGGCGAAGGTCTGGTCGATGACGATGACGACCTCGAAGGGGTTCCACGGTCGTGGTATCCCGCCGCTGGAACCGCCGTTGCCCCTGCAGCCGTGGATTGTTCACCTGCTCCAGCGATCCCACCGCCATCGCAGAGCGCGTGGGGGTAAGAGAGGGAAGGTGACCCAGACCGTGACCGCTGTTGCTGATGCTTGTCCATGCTCCGGAGTAGTTGCCAAGCCTCGCCCTCGCTAACGAACGAAAGTTTCTCGTTGCAGCCCAAGAGTGAAAAATGCTGAAGCACGGCCGGCCCTGCTCCGGGTGTCTGTGGCTACCGCGGGAGGGAATCGGACTGAGCCCAAGCGTGAGAATGGAGGTGGAGCGGGAACTAGTACCAGCAGCAGCCAACGCAGCAGCGGCCACCGCAGCAGCAGCAACCGCAGCAGCAGCCATAGCAGCAGTAAGACCGGAAGCTGGCATCGATTCACTGTTGTGCTTCATGCATATGAGTCTACTTACATATCTGTCGACGTGCTGATAGTGACCGATGAATCCCGGGCCGTAGTTTCGGGAGAACGTCTACATCTCATTCCTACGAGATCTTAGCGCTACCGCAAGACCAACCAAAAACTGCATCGGGATGTCGCAATTACCCTACTGCACGCAGTTTGCGGCCGGTGATTGGCGTGGGAACAGCCGCGGTCATGTAGGTAGTCTGTGCATTTGGTGTAATGAAAAATGTCAGCCAAAAGCTGGAGTGTGGTTGTCGGCCATCCGCAAAGAAGAATAAATACATCCGTCGCATGTCTGGCTCACCGCTTTGGAGACGTGTGTGCTGCTGCGCTCGCTGATCGTCCTCAGTGTGTATGTCATGATGTGTCCTCTCATGCCATAATTGGGGGCCCCGCAAATTATTGTTGCAGGTTTGGGTTTTGTCAGGCGTGCTGGTTCGAAACCATTTCGTTGGTTCAGCGGTTACAGAATTTTCTTGGTTCTCGGGCCGACTCCAACCTCCAACCCCTCGCACAAACCAGAGAGCTCGAGCCGGCTGCGGCTATTTGGTTGAATGAGCTGTCAAGTACCGCGACTGCTCGTGGCTGTACAGCACGTCTTGCGCACGTGATAGGTGAGTTGTACTCGACAAAATGTGTCATCATACCGTTTCTCTCCCGATCACCTCTTTCTCAAGTACACACGGTTGACGTATGCATTGCTCGTCACAGCAGTAGTGCAGTAAATGCTGCTGTGCACAAGTACTGCCGAGGATCCATGCAAGTAGTGCATTCGTTGAGGGAAACTTTTCTGAGTGTACTGCCTGTGTGCTTACACTGCGAAGTTTGAGCCCATCGTACAGATATCCAGCTCTAGAGTGTTACAGCATGCTGACGGTGCTACTGTACGCATCGACCATTCCTTGTTGGAAGCACCTCGCCGAACGCGGTACGCGATCCAGTGTCAACGCCCCACGTCCTGCAACACACATGCACTGACGTCTTTTAACTGGTCAGCCGGTTAGCGCGGTCGATGCTAATAATAAAAACACATACACACTCGCGATGTGTTCAAACGTCATGGGCTACTGATCTCCACCGGGGCCAATCGGTTAGGATCTCTGCGACAACGATAGTAATGAGGGTAGTTCTTTTTGGAGTGACGGAGACGAAGGAAAGGGAAAGGGAAGAAAGGAGGACGAAAACGACGACGGAGGAGGAAAACATGGAGGAGTGGAAGAGAGCAAAGGGTTTGAGCCAGATGACCTTCCCCAAAACAAAAAACGCAGGGCTAGGGAAAAACTGCCCAGAGATTCTTGTCAAAATGAGGAGTGGAAGAGAGCAAAGGGTTTGAGCCAGATGACCTTCCCAAAACAAAAAACGCAGGGCTAGGGAAAAACTGCCCAGAGATTCTTGTCATAGTCTAATGAGGATCAGAATGATGGTAGCGAAAACAAGGAGGATGATGGTGAAAGNAAATGAGGAGTGGAAGAGAGCAAAGGGTTTGAGCCAGATGACCTTCCCAAAACAAAAAACGCAGGGCTAGGGAAAAACTGCCCAGAGATTCTTGTCATAGTCTAATGAGGATCAGAATGATGGTAGCGAAAACAAGGAGGATGATGGTGAAAGTACGAATAAACGAACTAGAGTACAAGGTAATAACCTTGGTAGAAGCGTCCAATTTTCTTCTGTTGCTGCGGTTTCTATCTTTGATTCGAAGGATAGTTTTGCCTACCCCATGCACCCCCTCACGGAGTCTCAGTTCATGGCAGATATAAGTGTTCTGTGTTTTCAACCGCACTAAGACGGACGTCTTTTCATTGGTCAGCCGGTTAGCGCGGTCGATGCGAATAATAATGACACATGCACACGCAGCACTGACCGGGCTGAAAGAGTTGCATAGCATAGAGTGTGCGTATCCGGTGGAGAGACGTTGTTTAGCAACGAAAGTCTGCACCGAAGTCAACGTCGTAGAGAGGTTTATGGGAACGCCATGTGCAGCTCTCGTGTGTGCGACGAGGAGCAAGATGTCGACACCAAGACTTCGACAACCCGGCTCGCCAACATCGGCGATGCCACCAACACCAACGACAACGCCGCCACCACCTCCCCGGAGCAGCATAGAACCTCCCGATGGTACTCATGGTGAAGCAACTGGTGACTTTAGAATCACACACTGAGAATGGCTCAAAGGGCCTCAGTTGGCGTGTACAGAGCTATTTCACACACTGCAGCTACCTTCTTTCGGCGCCCTTTCTGTCCCACAGCTGCCACAGCCATAGTATGCAGAGATGCCGCACATCCTGAACGCAGCAGTCATGACCCCCACCGTGGTGCGTGAGGCACCCCCACTGACGCCGTCAGGCACGGTACCCATCGCACATCAGCAGGAATCATGACAGCTACCATAGAGTGTGCGGTATCTCTGCATTCTGACTGCTGCGGATGTGTATCAGAACAGGCATTGGGAGGAGTACTGTAGCTCCGGACACCTATTGTACATTTGAGCGGAGCCACTTTTCATATCCGAGTGTGTTTCTGAAGTCATCAGTTGCTTCTTCATGAGCACCGTCTGGGGTGGGACTTCGAAGACTTTTTTTTGCTGCTCCGAGAAGGCGGTGGCGGCGTTGTCGTCGGTGTTCGAGGAAGCGCCGGTGTTGTCGCCGGCGTTGTCGGGGTCGTGGTAGAGCTGTTGCTCCTGATCGCATTCGGTGGCTTTACCATGGTCCTCGTTGTGTAAGCCATTGTGCTTAGCCGCCATGGCATCAAGATGACGCTCTTGGGCTGGTTCTGTGCATGACTGCTGCTGGCGCCAATGTGGTTTACGTGCTAGAGTGCTGCAGCAGATTGAGAATGACGAGTTCTCTACTCTTGCGGCTAGAAAGGTGCCCTCACGACGATGGAAGTGGGGCGCGTGTAGGACCTCGTGGACAGTTTGGGCAGATCTAGTGATACGAAAGAAATGTGATAAGAGGAGGTGAGACGAGGGGGGGTGGTCGTCATCGACCATCGAGGTCACGAAAAGAAGTACCTCTTCTCAGGGAACCTAGAAGACTTTGGACAGTCCAGTCGGAGCAAGTATCCCGGTGACGTTGGGCGATACAGGCAGACAGGCATGTAGGCGTGCTGATTCAGTACACCAAAGCCCCACACCACGGCAAAACATTGCGTCGTACAATTTCCCTCAACATTTCCGTAAACTAAGGAAACATCGCAAGAAAAAGAGCCCATTGAGGAACGGATACCGAAGAAGCTGTCTCTACTTTCTTCCACGCATGAAAGTCTTGGCACTGGGAACGAAACATGGCGGCCGTCGAGCAGCCAATGTCAACAACGTATGCCCCGTCAAGCGACGCCACTGAAGGTCTACCCCGCCCGGAGAGCAGGAGCAGCAACACGAAATCTCCGCGACTCGACGGCGCCGACGCGGTACGGCGGGACAGCACGACCCTGCCAGAGATACCGATGGCGCCGCCTGTCGACAGAGAGACGGGGCTCTTCTCGCAGCGCAATCTCGAGCAAGCCCCTAGAGCAATGAAAGAGCTAGCGCCCCTGGTCGCCATGCCTCCGCCGAGCGAGGCCACCGTTCACAGCAGGCTGGCCAAGCACCGCTACAGCCGGCTGGGGCGGAACCTCCTCTTTGAGGCGCGACCAGCGGTGAGATGAATGGTTCCAAGAAGAAGCAACAGAAGTATTACTGTATTCCCCATGCCAACGAAACAAAGGGATCTTGCTGCAGAAGCGAGTGCTTGCAAATCTCGGCTGGCGTTTTGGCTCAAAGGGGCATCTTGTGTCACCCTGCCAGTGCTGTAGCCTTTTGACCGACCGGGATCCCTGCCTGCTGCATTGTGCATTAACATGTGGGATCATTCATCGTCGTGCGATCACAAGTAGTGAACGCTCAGTGCAGCCAGTATTGATTGTTGTGTGAAAAGGATCTGGCTCTCAGCCCACTTAAACACGCTGCTGGTCGGCGGCCTAAGGCCCTTCAGACATCGAGATTGCAGGATGCCGCGAAAACATCCATGCCACCCTTCCTTCCGACAACGTCTTGGATCATGAAAACTCTCCGATAACAACAAAAAAGGTGGTCCATTTCGGAGGATACGTCCTGGGCAGGGCTCACTCTCAGTGCCTTCGAGTCGTCAATATCTCTCGCACCTCGCAACGCCTGCACATCCTGGGGCCTGCCACGGACAACTTCAAGGTGGGGCCACACTACTCGTACCAGCGACATACGTGGAGAGCAGTAGGGGAGCGTGGAGTTTGTTTGCACAGTTGTGTAGAAACGAATATGATTATTTTCTTGCATTGGTTGGGCTTGGAATATGTTGTCGATAATCACGATTTACGCTCGGCTTAAGATGTTGGAAGTCCGGCCATGGCACACTGGAGCCACTCGCTACAACGGGAAACGAATCGAATACTTTGAAAACATACTACTCGGGGGTTACGTGTGGCGTTGTTTTTTTTCCTTTGTCCAGATGCGGTGCAATAAGAAGGGGCTCGTTGCCCCTGGGTCGAGCGAGGTCATCACCGTCGACTTCCACCCTCGGGAGCACCGGTACCACTACGACTGCTTGCGTCTGCACACGGACTGCGAAAACCTCCTCGTTCCTCTGCACGCTTACCCGGTGATTGTTGAAGTGGGGGGGAGCTGGGACGTACGTTGTGTAGGGCACTGCCTCCGGCTGCAAGGGAGAGCGCGTCGGTGTGCAGTGACTGTTGAACCGTTTGCCGCTTTGTCGGCTGTCAGACCTGATTCGGGTACTATTGATTATTGCGGTCAGCTCTAGGTATTTCAATATGTTCTGTTTAGGCCTCAAAGGCTTCGCAATGATCCGAGAACCTAGCTCTATTGAGCACCCTGGAATGATATCGTAAAGGCTGTTGAAACACAGTCTGATCGTGTTTCGGCTGGTGTTGCCCCACAGGTAATGAACGACTTAATTTTCCCGGAGCGCCTGGATTTCGGCGTGCACGCGCTCGGGGAAACCGTTCACCGCGTCGTCAAGATGGTATGCAAGGTACGTTATTCTTTCGCCATGGGCGATTTCCAACGGATAGCTTCGCTGGGTGCGGTTCGTACGATTTTCACGATGTTCGGCCAGTGCTGCGTATGGAACATGTCGCTTCCGTGCTCCGAAGGCATGACCCATCTCTCCAACTGGCACCTCGAAGTGCACCTCACTCTCCCTGATGGCTACTCGCCTCTCCTTTCGACTACCGCTAGACCCAGCACAGCTCAGCCGCCTAATTTAGGCTCTGTTATGAACAACAATCTGGCAAAGCAATTGGCACTGGCGCTACGTATCCGCGGACGATGCCCCGGTCTCGACGCAGGTTCCTATCCAGTTCGAGTTCGAGATAGAGGTCACCAAATCTCACCCGCACTTCAAGATTGGTCCTCTTCGCGGAATGGTGCCAGCAAACGGAGCGGTTGAGGTGCCTTGCGACTACACCTCCCTAATTCGCCAATGTTTCGTGTGCACCTCCGGCTACGTGCAGCGTTAGAAAAGGGTGGGGTTGAACGGATAGAGAGTTTTCCTGCGTTATTGCCTCTGTGGCCCCCACTTCAAAATCCCAAGCATCCGCTTCAGACATGTACGTTGAAAAATACCATGGAAGAACGTACTCGAACTTCCCCTTCGCATGCATCAGGTGCACATCGAGCACACACCCGTCAACGCCAGCTCGGCCGAGATGCACCTCCTCGTCAGTGTCTCACAGGTGATTTCAGCCGAGCCCTTATAGTCTCCTGAGAAATTCACTGCGATGATGGAGTGATATCCCTATCCCAAGGAAGTCGTACGGGACAGGGCAGGAGCCGTTTGATGGCGAATGTTGCGGTCCACACTCTCGTCAAGCGTCGCTTGAACACCATCCAAAAATCAGCCCCCTGGAGCGAACGACCAAATAATCATTGCCCTCGGGAGACCCCTCCAGGTCATTCACACGCCAACACTCAACACGGGGTAAACTCGGAACTCGAATAGCTTCATGGTATGGCTACGCTGAACCGATGTATGTCACTACCATCTCACTACCATCGGTATCATTTCTACTAGGCGTAGACAACGGTTTTCTTTCTTGAAAAGGATGGGCAGTCAGTACGACGCCACACAAGCAAGGAGCAAGAGCAATCCGTCCCCTTCTACGCCATGCTTCCCTCGCGCTCTTCGAGTAGTTCAACTTCACGCCCATCGTGTGCGTGGTAACGGGAGCGGGTCGGCCCGGTGTAGTCAGAGAGGCCGCCCTCGACGCAACGGCATCAAACCTTGCCGAAGACAACGCCTTGCAAGACTCACTCGGCCCCTGCCGGAGCAGCCGCGCGCGCGCGCAAGCTCGTAGGCTACGCGGCGAGAGAGATCGGAAGCGGCAGCACCATCGACAGCAGCACCGGCGGAGGCGTGACGTGGGCTCTAAGGGGAGCTCCAACACGGGCACAACGCGGGGCCATGGCGCCGGTAACGGTTGCTGTAGTGATACCGCCGCCGCTGACGGTGGTGAAGATGGGGAGGGTTTCGAAGTAGCTACAAGAGTTAGAGGGGCGGGTGTACGAAGGGGGAAGGGGACGGGTGTACCGGCGGCAGAGGAAGGATTGGAGGCGAGGAGGGCGGAGGCCGGAGACGCGGAGGATGGCTGTGGGCTCGATGGCGGTGTCGACAATAGATATCTGGCGACTGCCGGGGAGGGTGTTGACTTGGTGAGACGTGATTTGCGCGATCATCGAGGAGGACGGCGGCACAGTAGCGGTGGAAAATCTCTTCTTGATAAATCGCTTGGTGCTTTCTTGCTTGCGACATTGTGAGGATTGTGGCGATTTATCGCCAACATGGTTAATTGTGAATCTTGAAGATCGAAAATAGACACGTGCTCCTATGTCCATACCAAAAGAACGAGACCTCCCGTGCACCTCATGGGAGTTGGTTGACATCGTCGAAACTGCACGAAACATTGTCTAAAAATATGTGGTACCTTCCGTTGTACTTCAGACGGTACTTACCAGCACAGCGAGATCTTCGTTTCGCACATATCCGTGAGGGCAAAGGCGACGCCAGATACATTGGTTGGTGCGCCTTAAGCCCCCACCCAGTCCCCCTACTGTCATGAATTGACACCAATGCAACCAGACATTGCGGTCGACGCGTTGGCCAAGCGAACTGCCTCGCACAGAAACCGGGGTTTAATCTGATGCCCCCGTTTCCGCAAACGTGAACGGCCAACGCAGATCCCGTCCCGAGCGAAAAACCATGTTGGATATGGCAGCAATGTTGGCAACGAAGTGCAGACTCTATCGTCAAGTCGAAACAATCCCTTCCTCCTCCTCTGTTTGCGTCCCGTGAAATTCAACACAGGTGGACACGTGGGGTATGAGGCCAACATCTGCGGAACATCACCCCTACGGTACGGGGAAAGGCTCCGGGGCGGTGTTCGACGCTGGAGGGGAGTGGCTGGCGGCTGAAAAGAGAGGGGAAATGAGACGACCGGTCGAGCCATGGTACGATGAATGAATTTTAGCCGCAAGAAGGTGCAGTGCTCGTCTAGAAATCACCGGCATACCACTACACTCCTGCGACACGAGCAACACGCAGCGCATCGCATCAAAAGGATTATCACCGCTGCTATCATCCTGCTATCATCCGCCTCGTGGCAATAAAGGGCGCTGCGGTCAGCTTTGACGTTTTCGAAGTCAACGGACCGCGGCAACGGACGGGCCATGTTCTGCACGGCCTTCCTGTTCCTCCTCTCCGCAAACGTCTGATCAAGGGTCTCTGGTTCTCCTTGTCTGTACCTTCTCCTATCTTTGCATGTTTTGGCCTGCGAAAAGGGTCCCGCCAACAGAAGGCAGCGTGTTCGGATCGACCGTGAAAGGTCCGACTAAGACAACCGTAGTCGAGGGTCTTGTGATTCCCTCCCGCCTCGACACCGTACAGGCTACCAACTTCGTTCTCACACAGCAGGCAAGAGATTTCATGATTCGATCTACTTCCAAGACTTTCGCTGGTTGTTATTTGCTAAGGGTATTTTGTTTGGTTCCTGTCGCCGGGCATGCCGACGAAATGCACGGTCGATTTCGTCGTGCAATACTTCCTGCGTTCGACATGACAGTCCACGCCGCGGAGCTGGTGGTTTGTCTCCCGGAAATATGGCCGACGGGAGATTCCGAAGAATCGCACGAGATGAAGTAGATCGATTATCGGAAACAATCGGTAGGCGGGTACCAGAGATAAGGTGTCCTGTTGTGTGCGAATGTTGTGGATTTGAACTAGACCTGGCGGTACTGCACTCCGAATCGAACTAGTGCGGAAAGTGGCCTGTAGGCGACGAATGAGAGACATGAATGAACCCGGCTTACTTATATTTCTGCGTACACGAAGACACCAGTCGCGTCGTATCCCTTATAGCTTACACTCTGCTTCTCGCTTGTGTTGTTATTTGTTTGCTGCTGGCGAACGATTATTTCCAGCCGGGGAAACTGAAACCAAAGGATCTAAAGGAGGCCATCAGGCGTACACGCGCGGAACGGCAGCGGCAGCTCCAGGAGCAAGAAGCCCTTCGCTCTCTCACTCTCACGGCATCCACCGAGCCTACTCATGACGACGGAAACGGCGGCAGTGGGGGGAGGAGTGGTCGTCGGGATCCGAGCCATCCAGGGGGGCGCCAGATCACCGACACTCCTGAGGGGGAGCGTGGCTTGCAGCAGGAGCGACTGCAGCAGCCGGCGCAGCTTGGGGGCAGGGCGATCTGCGCTTACGAAGCAACAGTTGTAGGGGGCGACGACGGGAGGAGCGGGGCGGCAACGAGGCAGCTAAAGGAGATGTCATTCTTGCAGGACTTGGCGGACACGGAGTCGGAGGAGAGAGAGAGATCTTTCAAGGTGAGCATGGCAGCTTGTTTCTGCCACACGTCGGACTACAGTATCAACCGGCCGCAACTAGTCGGGTTGGAACGCGTTTTGTGTGGACATGTTTTCGTGCATAGAACTGGGTCCATGCTATGTTCCTGAACAAATTAATTTGACTTCCGCCGGGAGGTTCAACCTTCGTCCACTCTCCATGTCCCGTGCGATGAGCTAAGCTCGAGCCGGTTCCATATCGAGAGCTTGGCGCAGATGCTCATTCCCCTGGTCGGTCTGGCACCACATCAATGTTGCAAGAAGTTGCAGCGAACGGCAATGGATGTCACGGACCGCAGCGGAAGGTCGACTCATTCCGATCATGACCACATTCCAATGGTTCATTTGAAAGCTGCACCCGAGGCGATCCTCATTCCGTTTCCGTACGTCCCACCTCTTGGCGCCGCCAGTTACTGGACGTGTGTGCCTTCCTCCCACATCATCGAAAGAATTTTCTTCCTCAACTCTCCCCTCCATCACCCTATCGCTTCCTTGCCATTGTCGTGCATCGAATGACCTTGTGCCGGGATCAGGCGAGCGTCGAACACGTCGGTGAACCCTTGCTATCCCAGCGAGAGGTGGAGAGAGTCCTGGAAGAACGGAGACGGGGCGAGCAGGCCTTGTTGAGGAGGAGGCGCGAGAAAGAGCGGGAGTCTCTGCAAACTTGCCTGAAGGGGCCCAGTGAAGTCGGCGCGAGGTGTGCCATGTGAACGAAGCCGTTCATGTTGCTTCGTACCCGCACAGTGTATCCGAGTACACACAAATGAGCATACTTCCGGTATTATTATCTATTTTCTTGGTCAACGGGGAACGGGAAACCTTTGGCTTTTGTCCAGGTACAATCGTGCCGCCCCCCGCCCTGGATCTCGGCGGTTTTTTGTTCCCTCCTTTTTTCCGTTGTCGACAAACCGCAGAGCTCCACCCGCGTGTAAAACTTCCGGTGGAATGCGAGACACTTCGTCAATAGCTTCACGTTGCCAGTTGACTCACACGAACACACTAGCTAAATTCTCTTGTGCGTTCTATTCCGAACAGGGAACTTTGCTCCCCGATGGTTCGCTAGCAACAGCGATCTTCCATACCCCTTTACCGCAATGCTCCCTCGTCGTGCTTGCGCTACAACCCAAGGTGTGCACGAGCTTCATTGCTGTTCACCGGGGAAGGCACCCAAGGGATCGGTTTCCGGCACAAGCCTGACTGGGACTTGTACAAGAACGACGACTGGGGGAGGCGGAGAGAGGTACTTCGGCGCCTGGTCAACCTGGTCGGTGCCTGGATTGTTCGGAGGAGGGCCGGAAGGCGACTTGGGGCTATTCAGGTACGCGATTGTAGCATTGGTTTGCGCGTCGAGCCTGCTCGAGACGTGCCGGTGCTGCTAGCGTGTTCAACATTAACTTGGTTGGTATGCCTTCTGTTTTCTGTGTGGTGGACAGTATTTGTCCGGTGTCGCACGCATTCTACACTCAAGCTCTGAAATAACATGCGCAAGATTCAGGGGCATTACCAGTCTCATGAACAAGGTGCGGGATTGCCGGCAGGCCAGGGTATTCAAAGCGTTGCGTTGACCAAACGTGATTCACTTCGCACGAATCAGATCGGTCATGCCTGCTGGACGGCTTTCACACGTTTT
The DNA here is from genome assembly GCA_902602495.3 of Ectocarpus sp. CCAP 1310/34. Classification (NCBI taxonomy): domain Eukaryota; class Phaeophyceae; order Ectocarpales; family Ectocarpaceae; genus Ectocarpus; species Ectocarpus sp. CCAP 1310/34. The sequence goes on from CACKRE030005264.1 coordinate 50,598, forward strand.
TCTGCGGGAGGAATGGCTGGTACACCAAGCCGTAGAGCGGCCCGGCAGACGATACTGTTCTGGGCCGGCAATACTCAATCGAGGGACATTTCTTGGTTCAAACTGAGGGGGCAATGCGATTGGATTCTGAAGTGACCGACTTCTCGAAGTTTTCTCACTACACTCAAGTGCCAGCATCTCAGCCATTCGGTGGTTGTTTACTAACTGTCCTGGCGTGAAAGTGGCCGTCAATCGTATTTCTGAACCTTTGTCTCGCATGTTCACAGGCTCGATTAAGCGGTCTCAGGGACAGGGCGCAGGTGGCGGCGATGGTGGAGCGCGACAACTACGAGGTGGGCAGAAAATGTTGTGCTGATGGTGATGGGTGCAGTACACCTCTTGTTCTCTTGTACCCTCACCTGCTCAACACGTCAAAAACAACAAGTGCCAGACACAGACGGTCTAGTTCGATCCGAAGTTAGCACGAACAGTAGTAAGTATTCCTTGGAACCGGAAACATCCCATGCATAACTGCTGGATCTACATATTTGTCATGTACTACTGGTACATGCACAAACTCCCGTCGCATTGTACCACAGGGCATTAAATCGGAAGGACCACACCCCCCCCGAGTACATTTTCATCTCCGTACCCCTTTCTTCGTACCCATCATGGGCTTGTTCGCGTTCTTCATGCAAGGTTTTAACGAGTGTAAGCCATCCAATGTCCTGAGTGTTAACAACCGTCGGCTCCTAGGGTTGAAGCCCATGCGGAATACCCTAAACAGAACTGGTCCCCAAACGTGCGCTAGTTCTTCAGCGTTGTTTGCTTCATGCGATGGGGTCTCTACGGCAAGGTCTAGGCTGACGGTAACTTTCGACCTTTCGCGTCCCCCCCCTCTAGAGCGCCGCAACCAAACCGTAATAATTTCACCAAACCGCCCCATTGCACCCCCCACACGCCCGTGTGTCCCACGATCGTAGGCAAAACTTAGCGCTGGGCCTCTGGCGGGCACTTCCCAAGAGTCATGGAAACCCGTCGCCGACAGGGGATCATTTGCAAACGAGAACAACGACGACGGTGTAGACGACGGCGGCTGGGAGTTTCCCGACCTCCTGGTGACGTCAGAAGCACTTGCGGCGGAGATGCTTGCGGAGTCGTCCGCAGGAAGAACGGCAATGGGCACAGGCAGCAGCGGGACACATGGGAGCGGGGGAGGAGAAAGAGGAGGTGGTCAATACACGAGACATTCGGCGGCGCCGCCACCCCCACCGCCGGAGTTCCAGCTGTCTGCCGAAGATGTCGATCAGTACAGGTTAGGTTGGCTTGGCTTCGGATCTATCGCGGATTTTTCGATATCAGTTTTCATGGTTTTCGCGCTCAAGCTTTTCGCCACCTGTATCCGCGGCGGAGGGCCCCGCCCGCAACGGGCAGCGGCTCATGACTGAGTACGAGTTGTCGCTCAACAGCTGCTTCGAGCCATCTTTCGACCCCTGTAGTGAAAGGCACCGCAGCAGACGATTAGCCGCGAGGCACGGTCTTGCGGATGATGCCGACAACCGTATCAGCTAGAAGCCATAGGGGTCATGGAACTCGGCGTCCATATCGTATTGCACCGCACACTGTATATGTGATACAGGTTTCCTATCTACGACGAGGGGGCCGCACTGTCTAGGAGAGAGGAGGTGGTGGACCCGGTGGGACCCCCAAGTGACTTTGTGGACATCGATCTCCTGCCTCTGAAAGAGCCGGAGGTGAGAAGACGCGACCTCCACAGTACCCCCGAAAAGTACCTGGGTAAAACTGAGTAACCTCTTGTGCCACACGGTACGTGATCGTCTTCCATTGGGATACTCAGAGCGAGGCGACACGACGCCTGAACCACCCGCCCTTCAAATACGTGTTTCCGCCTGCACCCTTGCCGTACACAAAAGTTTCATTGGCGACCGGTCCAAGAGCTTTACGGACAAGAGTCCACAACCCCCCCGCCATTGCGGATCGCTTCACAAACAATCTCAACACTATCGCACACCTGCTTCGCCGCGCGGCGCTTCACTTGTCGCACTACACGCGTAGGAGGGAAGATCCATGGGATATGTAAACGTCAATCCTCCCGGGCTAGGAACATACCCGAGCATCGAGACGTCGCACCCGCTAAGATGGTCCGCGTTCGAGGAGTGTGGTGTTCGACAGGTAGGGCTGTCGTTGCCCACTACCTTTGGATACTGCAGTACTCGTTTGACAACTGAGCTTGGGTTTCGCCCCATGAAAAATTATTGTGTTCTTCGAAGAATTAGCGTCGCACGACCAACAAGACGCTTTTTGCCGTATGCATTCGCTCGGTGCTGAACCAATATTGAAGCTATTTTCACTGGAAGCGCGCGGTACTGCGGAGCAGGACACCATCGAGCAGCGACGGCATGTGCAGCATGCCCCTACCAGTCCACCCCAACAACCACATTTCCGTCCGAACGCTACCCCGACCATCATTCAATCAGCCGAGAGACGAAGAAGGAGAAGAAGAAGGAGATGGAGAGTCGGATCTGTCCGCCGAGTTCGGTCGGAAGGCGTCCAGTAACGGTGTCCGTTCTGCCTCTGGATGGCGCCAGGGGCTGTCCACGACCGAGCGACGGCCAAGTAAGGCTACGCTTGGGAGAAGACGGAGTTCTGTCGGGCTCCGGTGAGATGGCAGAATGTGAAGGATAGGAAAACTTGACGTTTCAGGGGTCCATTCCATTGTTGCCGAAGCAGTATTCCCTTAAGAGTCTGCCGAATTCTTTGGCGAAAAGGACAAGGTAAAGAAGAATTCCTGAACAAACTAGCACGGGTCTGTGCTGGGTGATGATGACAACAGTGAATACGTCTACCTATCCGACGGCGACGACGACGAAGAAGAAGAAACAAATTGACACATCGAACTGCCGCCAAACACTCGGCAGGATGATCCCTGACACCGCGGACAACGCTGAGGAGGCTTGGCTCCGAGCAGCAGAGGCTGAGCTCACCGCGCTGGCAGCTGAGGCGGAAAAAGTAGACAGAATGCCAGATTCTCTGCTACTCCGTCCACCTCCCCCCGATGGCGTAGACCTGATAACACCGGACCCCAGGTATTCAAGGTTTTCTCTCACTAGAAAAACGATTCAGCCTTGAGGGGGCCTGCCTATTGCTTGGCGGATGGGGGGGGTGACAAGGACACGGTTGATGTGTAGTTAGAAACGTAGTTGCTTTGGGGTGTGGTTGTTCGACAGATTGCCCCAGTTCCAGATCTATTCAGACCTTGAGGTTTCATTCGGTTGGGGAATCAAGGAGTCCACATAGTCCACAACGGTCACCTACCTCATCATGGCACGAAACAGGAAGCACGCGATGATACACTATCGCACCTTGCGTGCCCCGGGCAGCAGCAAGGAGTGAGGCAGGTATGTTCGCTTCGGGTCTGAGTTGCTATCTAGCTGAGGCTTGGTTCCGACATTATTGTTTTGTCCCCCGTCGCCGTGTGTGTGCTGAGACCTTAAGGTATAAGGGGTTCCTGCCCGAGCTCCCAATAGATGAGGCCAGCCCGGAGTGGTGCCTGCGTCCGCAAGAGATCCCACTGGAGGTGAGCAAGCTGTTCTTCCAAGTCTACACGTACCTACAAACCCTGCATCTGACGGGCGCTCTGCGTCAAATGCTTCGGAAGAGAGCATCAGAGCCAACACATTATGACAAAATCCCTTTTCCGCTTCCTGTTTTCATAGTTTTGCCTTGTCCTTTTGGCATGTGGGTGTTTCAATGATTGACTCTCTTTCATGTGCGTATCGACTTCTTCATGTTACGTCGCTCATCACGGGCGAGTCCTCGCTGGAGGGAGTGACCAACCATTTGGTGCAATGTTTTCTTGGCCGTTTGATAGGTCCCCGTCACCAAGGGTCTCCTTCTAGGATACTCGCCGGGCACCACCACGCTCCGTGCCTACGCCGGCGCACCTCGCTTCTCCAGCTTTTGGAAACCCAAGCGCGAGCGTCGCTCCTCCGGCCTAGCGTGCATGAGGGGGCAGGCGTCCAGAGGCGTGTGGCAACCCGCCCGAGCGCCGCCGCCGCCGCCGCGGCCGAATAGGCGCGGAGATGAAGGGAACGGCGTCCAAGGCACCCGCGTTGTCGGCGGTGTCGGAAGCGTTCTCAACAGAGCGTCGCCAGGCGACGAAGCTCCTGCTGTGCGTGGCAGGGGGGGCGACAACACGTTTAGGCTGGCCGCCGACCACGCTACGGTCGCGGCCGCCGCCGGGGATGAGCTTAGCGCCAGCGAAAGTGAAGACGACGAGGACGACGCCCCGATGCCCACTCCTGCCGATGCTCGAACAGTGTTTGATGACACGGTGGCAGGGCGCGTCGGGGAAGCGGGACGGTCCCTGAGCGGCAGCAGCTACACCGACCCCCCTCTTAACAGCGACGGTGATAATGCCGCTTGTGTCAAGCGCGAGGGAAGTCTCGGCGGAGACGTGGGTGGACGAAAAGGGTTCGCCAGGGATAGGGCCACGGCGGCCTTGGAAGACGCGCGGAGAACGAAAAGACTCAAGGACGCCGAGAGGCTGGCGGATAGAATGGGTGCCATCGGAGCAGAGGTAGGTTTACCCGTACATGTGCCGAGGGTGACGACCAGTTTTGTTTCCCCACGACGACAGGGAACATGAGCAGCAGGGGCAGCCCCAGCCAGAGGTGTTTCCGGTGTGGAACAGTAGGGGAAAATCTACAAGCCAGGGTGTGATGCCGAAACGTGCTTGGTTTTTCATAGGCCTCTCTTTGTGTAGGTACGTTTCGGCTGTCCCACATGTTCGTAGCACTGCTTGATACCGATGTTGGGACCGCACATGCGGCAAGGGAAACGTGACAATACATGAAGAAGTACCATATACGAGTTGTGGGACTGAGAAGCCCATGGGCATACGAAAAACAGTGGATGGCTCCTCACGCCCCCTTCCCAACCTTGAATCATCAACGGTGGTGAAGATGTGTAGGATAGATCATATCGGAAGGCAGTGGGAAAATTCACGGCAGGTTGCATCCGGACAGGCACCAATAAGGCATGATCAGGGTTTTCCTGCACCCGCAGAGGTGGGAATGACGGCGAATGGGTTCAAACAATTAGAAACCGTTGCTACCACGACGCCAGAAGTGCAGAAGCCCGCCTAACCTCCCTTTCGTATGATAGCCACCCATGTTGCGAATCAGACCCGTGCGCCTCACGGGGGGTTGAAGTTGGTACTGTGCGGGTCTGGTTGACTGATTCCTTGGCAATGTCCGATCCGAGTTTGCAGGGACGCCAGGTGTTCGGCTCCAGCAACAACTGCAAAGTGATGCCGGCTCGCCCCTTTGCCGCCTTCCGCGCCCGATGTTGCCCGCTGAACTAGGTCCGAAACGTCAAGCACGCGTTCGTCCTGCAAACTCCATTCCACCAAATTCGACCAAGAGAGCCTGAAAGGACATGAGTCGGATGGAAATTTCGTCTTTGGCGTCGTTGTGCAGCTCCGTTGTCTTTACAGTAAGAACGCAAGGGAGCGCGATGGGAGCCAGGGGACTAATTCAAGAAAGGGAATTCAAGGACAACGTCGCAGAGCTTGCTCTTGTTCTCGGTGTACGAAACTATGCGATACGTGCAAGCGATACGTGACCAGCTGAACTCGCTAGCCAGTTGAGGTGTACTCCAACTGGAGTCCATTTGCTGGGGGGGGAATCATTGGTGGACCCGAGTTGTAAATATTGCCAGCATAAATAGGCCCTGGTGCTGCCCCATGGAGGATCGGACACGAATATTTGCAGTTGCCGCCGGGAAAGCACGCTGGGAACCACAGTTCGCTAGCAGAGTTCGATGTTCTCCCGTCAGCTTTGTCTATTGCTAATTATCAGCCTTGATTTTTCCCGTTCTTAATGAACGCAGTTATACTATCTACGGTAGTCGGTTCGGAATTTGGTGGCGCCAATCAATGCCTTCGTGGAGAACCCTGCAGCGCAAGACCCAAAGAATAGTCTAGCACCGTCAAAAGATCAACATTTTTTCATTGATGGATATTCGTCGGTGGTATTCTAGCGCCGCCCACTCTCTACAGCTGCTGTACACGTACGTAGAACTACCCGCCGTGTGAACGGCCGATTTCGACAGTTACGGTCTCTAGAGATCTCACTGCGCGGGAAAATGAATGTGAATGATTGTCTACCTGATCACGTTCAGTAGGACGACCCGAACCATGCACTTTATTGCCGAACCGTCAAGTCACGAGAAAGTACCCCATGGGCTGTCCTGCAATGCTTTAGACAACCTCACCAAGCTTGACTTTCATTGGTGCCATTTTCACGCCTTGCCAACGGATAGACCCATGTGCGTGCGTCCGGCAAACGGATTTTTTTTTCAGCCGCGTGGCCCGGAGAGTGGGCAGGCGTTGTAGGGTCCAGAGGGGCGCTGGGGTAGTGGGAACGACCCCATGGGACGCGTGGGACGCGTAGGATGGCGTGGGATATCTCAAGATTTTGGCGTTGGGGAAAATGCATCGGACGTTCTCCAATGTTCAAGCAGTGCCAACACTATTAGTCAAGACAGTGAAAGAAGAATGATCTTTTAGGGACAATTCGTTTGTGTATCACATGCACCGGTAGGCCACGCTGCACATGTGGATAATAGTACCTATTATACATATTTATACATTTGCAAACAAAATTGTCTACGTCACATGCATGTATGGCGTTCCACTGTTCGCGTCCGCTGCGGTTCAACGGTGCGATATTTTCTACCGACGCAACCAACCCTGATCGGTGCAACCACTCAATCCATCAATTCGAAAGAATGAATAAAACGTTGCCATGGCCTCGCTTGGCACAGTCCAACCCCTCACATACTTCCAAGGATCCCACAAAGTAAATCAGTTCGACGCTCGTGACGAAATCGTCGATTACCATCGCGGTATTGGTTGGGATTTTTCGTTAGAGTTTCGTTCGAGGGAACTCGCCATGTCGACCTCAATGTTGACAACGATACCGATACTAAACTGGAATGAGACACAGAGCAAAGCAGTAGCGTGGTTCGAACCGCCTCCGCTAACGTAGGAAGTGCTCGAGAACGTGGGACTCTTGTACAGACGTCAGCATCGTGGACGAAAGACATTGGCGCTCTCGTTGTCCTCGCCCACAGGTGTCAATATGACTCTCAGGATTTGCCAATACTGTGGGGACATCAGGCGGGCCTTCCGAGAAGAAAACCCTGATGAGCACAATCTCGGTGATTTCGAGCCCTTCCAACGTGCTGAATCTCACAATAAGGTAGACACGCGTTCCCCTTGCTGTTGCGTCATTATCATTTATTGTCTCTATTTAGAAGGTACCTGGACCGTGATCGCGTCGGCCTGGCTGCCCGCCAAGTTGATTTTTCCCCTCCTAATACGACCTGCGTATCGTTTCGTTCCTATTAATTCACCCGAGCTAGAAATCGACAGAAGCATATCCCCTTCTTGCTGGAATACTGTACATCTGGCAGCAGTGCTACGCCTCATTTCCGGGGCAGGTGGTGAGTGAGCGACCGAGCGTATGCGAGTCAGTGAATGAGAACACCCTTCAAAAATATGTCACCCAAACGTTTCCGTAGCAAAGTCTGGAAGGAACACGATATATATCTGTGAACGTACATGATTCATTCAGGTGGGCCTCGTCAACAGTTCCAGCGATTAGATCTTTGCTGCCCTTGACGATCTGCACCAATGGGCGGAAGAAATAGAATTCTCTGTGGAATTTCATAATACTCCATCAGTCTCCTGCATGCCACATCACGTTCGATAGAATCGTTGACTGTGGCAACATTGTTCGTGTGCCTTACCTCCCATCACGACTGTCTTGTTGCATCCGGACTCCAGATGGCAGTTGGCAGCCAGCTGTGAGTTGGTTGTATCCCGCCTGCTTGACGTTCGTCTTGGATCACCCAATGATTACGCTCCTCTACTCTCATATGTTCACTCCTACGGATCACCTGTATGATGTTTACCTACAGACTAATTGAATGCGTAGGTGATTAACATGCATGCTGTGAATGCTGTCGAGAAACTATAGTTCACTCCGGTGCAACTGCCAAGCAGCACTGCTCTACATACATGTATTGTACGCATGAATAGCATCAGCAGTACTTCAAGCGTCATATTCTATAGCCCTACCCTATACCGGAGGTTGTATCCCCGCAGCAGCACTATCTACCAGAGGTGTGTGCTTCGTGCTTTCGATGCGACATGTCCGCTACCTGGTCTCCGAACAGATCAGACCCTTTTGCTCTCTTTGATACTATGTACAGTAGTGGACCCTATATAGTGCAGGGGTCTGTCGTGAGAATTTACCTGCACTATAGCAGGCACCTGCACTACTGAAAAGGGTGCCCTCGATAGTGCAGGTTCTGCACTATTGGGGCTTTGAATATTCCTCAATAGTGCAGGTTCTGCACTATTGAGGCACTCTTCGACTTCACGTTGTGAGTGTGGCGTCCGCGCTATGCGGGGCCAACAGAGTACGAAATGGATCGAGATTGTGGATTAATAGTGGACGAAGCTAACTCTCAGTCCTCGTTGCCTGCCTTCCCTCGATGTTGGTGATAGAAAAAGACTTGCGTGTATAATAAATACGACAGAAAGCCCACTGCAAAAACACGAGCAACCATGTACTGCTGGCCCCTGCCATCATTACGTGATGATCAAACTCTCATGTCTCCCTGGCGCACCTGGCTTCGATTTAGCAAGAACCAACACACACACAACCAGCCAGGCGCAACCTCACTCCGTCGTGCCAATTTATCTGACCCCTGCCGCACCGGCTGCTATGTTGCAAGCAAAAAAAACACAAGTAAAAAAGAGAGAAAAACATGCAGGAAGGTCACTGCAAAGAAAAATCAAGCAAGCATGCACCCCGCACCCTTGCTAACGTCGTGACAAACTCCCTTATGACTGCCCGGCGCACCCGCTGCGATGTTGCGGGAAAAAAAAAAAAATAAACGAGAAAGGCGCATAGGAAGCTGACTGCAAGGAAAAAAAAAACAACCACGTACACCCGCCGCCTTCACTACGTCTCGACAAACTCTCATGTCTGCCTGACGCACCCGCTTAGCAGCATGCGCTGCGATAATCGCCATTTTTTCTTTCTGCAGATGGAACGCCGCGTCTCTATTGCCACTCTCATCTGCTGCCGATTCCAGGACGCCGAAGTGAGGTGACAGCTCACAATAAGCCGGTGGAGCACGGCACTCGCGCCCCGTGTTCTCACCGCCACCGCCATCAGGTGGTATCTCTTTGTGCTTGCCAGCTCTTGCGACGCACGAGCAGCAGATTCGCCTTGTTTCGATGTCGCCAACCATGCTGCCGCAGTTGCCGTGGAGCCGCCCGCCACATCCTCCATGACAGACGTGGCCATGAGGGGCTTGCGGCGTCTTGTCTGGTTGGTGGCACAGCTCACCGTCCGCACAAGGCATGGTGCGCCTCTGCGCTGCGTACAGCTCTTCCGTTCTGGACCCAACCACCATCGAGACCAAACCGCAGATAGACGGCAAGCGGCATCTCATGTAAGACAGTACCGCAAAAGACCACCAAATTGCATGTATTTGCAACAGCATGTCGCCTCCAGCCCCCGGTTTCGCCTCGTACTATGAGTTCTGTTCCGGGAGCGACTCGTCGTGGACTTCTTCACAATTAATGCCGACGATACCATTCGAGTCGGCAATAAGAATGACCGGTTTGGAGTCCTGTTCAACGTAGGAATTGCTGGCACGCAGCAGGTGCTGACCCCCTTCGCCCCTTGTCTCTCCCCCGCCCATCTGAAAGCAGGTCGAGCCCTTCTTCTACCACCGTGTCATTATTCAGGGCCAAGCAAGTCCCCACGACGCGTCCTCCACATCCACGAAGAACGAGAAGGTCGACAACGCTATACAATACCAGGCGAGGGGCGTTCAACAAAACTGAGACTGATGTGACTGTAGATCGACCGACAGATGACGAGATCGAAGGTGATTCTCTCGGCAACCGGCCTTCTGCACCACTTGCTCTTACGCAGCTTCGATCGTGGCTCTTCCCGTGCCATTGTCTCCACGCGTTGTGCCCAAAGGCCGGACATGAAGTACAAACCGGGGTGTAGGAACGACCACACTGGCGAGTCAAGTATCCTTCATCCTGACAACTGACAACGGGAACCTCAGCACTGCCGGAGATTGTGTGCTGGAGAATATGGTTGTCCACGTAGGCCAGAAAGCGTCTCCGTCAACTGAGAAAGGTGTCGGCGGTGCAATTTGACGGGTTCTAGGCACAGGAGTTCAGACAATACCTCCCAAAGGCAAACCCGGCACCCCAGTACCGCCATCATGACTCACCCCGCCTGGCCACGTTGGTCTCACCGGTGCAGATGAAGCCCCCCCAGGAGCAACCAGACCGTCGCCTCCTGGGCTGGTGCTGGCAGGTGCACCCGCCGACCGCCGCTGTGCTGCCCTAAGCTCCTCCGTCTCAGCCTTGGCCTCCTTCGTCTCAGCCTTGGCCTCCTTCGTCTCGGCCTTGGCAACATCTATGGCTCGTAGCGCCTCATCCAACCTAGTGCGCAGAGCTGCGTCCTCCTCCGTTCCAGACATATCAAACTAAAACTCTAAACCCTCCCTGCTGTCCCAGCCTCGAAGCGCTGTCCCAGCTGTAAACCCTGCTGTCCCGGTCCCCGCAATGGCCACCGCACGAGCGATGCACTGCTGTCCTCGCCCCCTTTGGCCGCGATCCCAGCTATGAAAATGNTCGTCTCGGCCTTGGCAACATCTATGGCTCGTAGCGCCTCATCCAACCTAGTGCGCAGAGCTGCGTCCTCCTCCGTTCCAGACATATCAAACTAAAACTCTAAACCCTCCCTGCTGTCCCAGCCTCGAAGCGCTGTCCCAGCTGTAAACCCTGCTGTCCCGGTCCCCGCAATGGCCACCGCACGAGCGATGCACTGCTGTCCTCGCCCCCTTTGGCCGCGATCCCAGCTATGAAAATGGTGTCCGCTGCCCCGATGGCCCAGCTCCAACCGCTCAGACGCCAATACCCACTGCTAACACCAGGCCTTACAATATATTGTGTTTGGGTGCGGTAGCTCGTCAGAGGCCGAGAGAGAAAGAAGATTGACTCAAGACCTTGTTGCTTACAGAGTGAGAGACATGCGGCAGGCAACACCATCGCCATGTAGCATGCCCATCAATAGATACCATCCGCGTATCCCCCGGAGGCCCCGTGGACAGTATTCTCTGCCGAGCACCCCAAACATGGGTACGCCCACTTTTGTCCATTCCCCTTTTCTTTCATGCACGAAACCGCTTACCGGTGATGGCCCGAATCGCCACTGCGAAACAAAGGTGATATTTCCTGGCAAAACACTGTTTTTCGAGTTGCCCCAGTAGAATATTCCATCGTTCGTGTTGGCCGCTCGACGGCCTGCGGCACCGTGGTCGTAGCAGTATCAACGACGTCGATCTTTAGTACCAACAGCAACAAGCCTTCACAAGGGCCTTCAAACCTCGCGGAACGTGCCTGACGGAATCAGCAAGCACCATGCCGATACGTAACACCCGTTATGTCTCCAAAATCATAGCCCACCTCCCATTTTGCTGCAACAGCAGCGTATATATCACGTTTCCACGCATGCGAACGTGGTATTCTGAGTCCAAACAATGACTTTCGAAAACACAACGAGACCGGGAGTCAAGCCCCCGTGCGTTCGTATATTCGGGCGAGTGGTGCGCGCGGGGAACCTGCCGATCAATCCGTTCGAATTTTGGGGCATAGCGCGCGCCAGGCCGCCTTTTTCGAATCATGACAACAATGGCAGGTGCCATAAGAGCGCCGCGTACACGAACCTGATCCGACAAGGAGGTGCAGGACCAGTGTGGGCGGATACGAGTTTGTTGGCGGGTGGATTGTCGAGCGCCCTTATCGGTGCATGCAAATGTAAACGTAAATTGGCGAAAAACAAATATTCTGTTCGCGTACCGAGCGATCAAGCGGCCTTTCGAGCTGGAAGACATCAAAACGACCGATCCCTAATCCTCCTGTGTGAAGCAGGGGCACCTTGAAGTGCTACGTCGAATCACAAAATGAATGACACCGGCCATCCCGTGTGGCGTAACTCACGAATGCGCGACGAACCTCTACCTCTACCTATTCTGTAAAATAGCCCCTCAAGCTCAAGCCCGCCAACTAACGGCGCTACCGCATGACGCGAGCATGACGTTGCAAAACACGCACGTGCTGGTGTCCGGGGGTGACGCCAATTCCGCCGTCGAGCCCCCCGAACCACCCACCCCCAATCCGTCTCCCTCATCACGGCAGGAAGGCGACAAAGCCCTCACGCATCTGCAAACCTCGCACCGCCTGTAGCCCACTCCGGGTATCGGCGCGAGGGTATCCATGCTCCTCCTGAAGCGGTGGCCTCGGCGGCACACGACCCAACCGGGCAGCTCAAGCGCGCCCGTTACTATCCCGTCCTCTCCGCCCCCCCCCTTGCCCCCGCTCGTCGAAGCGTTTTCTTCTCCAGCCGTCCTCGAGCCGACCTTGCCGTCGCCACCACCGCCGCCACTGCCTCCGCCTCCCGCAGGCGAGGCTCCAACCCCCGCGGGTATCGAAACGATTGAAATCGTGCCGCGTGCCCGGGGGTCATCCGCGCCCGCCACCGCGGGCGCCGCCGCCACTGCAGCAGCGGCAGCGGCGGCCGTATCGCTCAGAATCGGAGCGCCGCACAAGAGGCACGTTTCCTCTCCCGCAGAGGAATGGGGGCCGGCAGAGGAGGCGATAAGGACGGGGGCGGCAGCCTGCCCAGCAACCCCCTCCACCCCGCCACGTGAGACATCGTCACGACCATGCCTCACCCTGTTGTCGAGCATCTTTCCACTTCCCTTCGGCTCGAGGAGAGCGGCTCGGACGTCTTGCTCGAGAGGTAGATCGATCACCGGCGTCGCTAACGGCCCGGCGAGGAAACCGCCAGCGGTGCCACCCGTCCGTCCAAGCGCAGAGCGGGAGCGCGCGCTAGCCAGACCGCAGGCTGCCCGAAGGCAACGCTCCGCCGCCGCTCTCTGCTTCGCCACCGCCGCCGGCTGCCGTTGCTGCACGGCGCTTGTGCCGGCGGCCGTTCCGCCCACATCGTCAACGCTGCCGCCGCCCCCGCCGCCGCCGTTATCGGCCGCCGGCGTCGCCGATACCACGTCCTTTGGAACCTTTGCAGGTGTCGCTCGCCCCACCCCACCAGTCACGTCTCCGGGCGGTAGACGCACCTGTTCCCACGCCCTCATGAGAGCGAGGCGGGAGCGAGCGGCAGACGCGGCGGTGGAGGCCCGGGCCGCCATTTCCGCCGCAGACACGCGATCGGCGGCGCTCTTCCGGCGCTTGATCTTCTTCACCGTCGCCATTGACGCCGCCGATTTCTTGTCGAGCTCACTCTCGTTCCTGTACCGCCTGGGTCGCGAAGGTGCCGGGCAGTTCCCGGCAAATCGTGTCGTATTCTTTTTCGGTGGCGGCACCTGCTTCGAGGATGACCGCGGCCGCGGCTGCGGCTGCTGCTGGGGGGTCGGCGGGGGCGGCATGCCGGGTTTCCGGGTCGGCGCTGCCTTTCGTGATGATGCCGCATCTAGTGACCCCGCCGTCTCGTCCTCGTCCTCCTCCTCGTCGTCCTCTACGCCTTTGCCGTCTCTACTACCAACACCGGATATTTCACTATCGGAGGCAGCGTCAGCGGCTGCTGCGCCGTCATCACCGTTGCCATGGCCACCACAGCTGCTGTTGTCGTCGCCGCCACCGCCGCCATCGTCGTCTCCATCCTCGTCCTCGTCCTCGTCGGTGTCTCCCGGCCCGTCGCCGTTGTCCGCCACCGGCGGCACGTGGACGTCGGCCTGGCAACCGGCCACGCTTGCGGCCGTCGCTAGAAACACGTGGTGTAAACGCAGCAAGTCCCACAGCAAGGCCGGTGTTCGACTGCTGCCGCTGCTGCTGCTGCTTGCCGTGGTACCACCAAAGCCGCCACCGTCGTTGCTGCTGCCGCCGCCATTGCTGGCTTTCGGCAATACGTCATTGGCCACTTCGTCAGCAGCGGCGGCGGCTGTTGCTTCCGTTGTCGTCTTGAGGCGGGGACGCGAGCGAGTCGCGCCAGTTGGAGCTCCCTGGCGCGCTGCCTCGGCTGCCTTAAGGATGGCGTCCTCCAGGGCGTTGCGGACGGTCGGTATGAGAGAGAACGGAGTAATATCCTCTCGGGTGCTGTGCACCTGAGAAAATGGGGCCGAAAGGGGGGCGTGTTCCTTCGTTGGCTGCGATCACGCATCTCTTACGACGACACGGAGCACCGATCCTACTCGTGATGGAGGCACCTCCAACAATCGAACGCTCTGTGGAAATACGGTTGCCTGTGAGAATATTTCTTGCTTTACAAGGGAAGAGGCAACAATCGACTGGCTGCGGTCGGGGACTACCATTGGGCAGTGAGTTTCATCCTCTCGGTCCAACATAACGTCATCGGGGATACGCAGGAAAACCTGGCTGGTTCAATCAAGGGGGCTTTAAACTCCGATCGGTTACAAGGCCAACATTGTAAGGGCTGGGTGCCAACGCGGTCAGGACAATGGCAAGATTTTCCGCAGGATTCACACGAAAACACGCACCCTTGACCGACCCACGAGGACACATAACTCCGCGACGAAGAGGATGCCAAATATCAAACGGTACGCTGTCGGAATACTCTCAACGAGGCGGATTCAACGCCGCCATTTTCGGAACAGTCGCTGTGTTTGCCGCAGCGGTGTAGGGGGTGTGATCGCCTACGCAGATTGCGATTGGGTTGGTTCCCTGTGAGGACACTTGTTTCGCCCACATCGAAGACAGCACCACCTACTTCACCTGTCGAGTATACTGGATTTTGGTTTGGGAGTCCTTCAGGGAATGTGTCGGATGAAGATAAAGTGACAGAAACGTTGCGCGGACGTGGGGATGTGGTCAAAAACGACAAACACGACAGAGCGCGCCCCGCCGCAGGATCAACTTGAAACTTCCGGAGTAGAATACAAAGCCTTG
The DNA here is from genome assembly GCA_902602495.3 of Ectocarpus sp. CCAP 1310/34. Lineage (NCBI taxonomy): Eukaryota > Phaeophyceae > Ectocarpales > Ectocarpaceae > Ectocarpus > Ectocarpus sp. CCAP 1310/34. The sequence goes on from CACKRE030005264.1 coordinate 65,629, forward strand.
ACTCATGGTGCGTTGGCTCTCTAAAAAACACAACAGATTGTGAGTGCGGTCTGCATCACTTCCCGCCTGCTTGGGCCAATTCTTATATGACAATCACCCACCACTGCATCTCCGAGGATAGCCGCCCGAATGTACCACGCCCAATCCGTCAAAAGCACCCCCGACGACAGCGGAAAATTCCAGGAAGAATCCCGACCACCCGTCACGGTCGCCGCACGTTCCGCCGCCGGTGGCATCATCGGCGTTAGGACCACCCTGCAGTGCGTCCCCTTCCTCGCCGTGTTCTGCACCGCCTGTAGGCGTTTCGAGGGGGGGGGGGG